>JAHXMU010000091.1:1357363-1378886 GCA_019455685.1 Philornis downsi | reverse complement strand
ACACACACACACACACACACACACACACACACACACACACACACACATACAAACGCACAGTAGCCTACATAAATGTACATTTTAGAACTCACACTTATGCAGTTGTTTCCACTTGTACTGGTTTATATATTTTATAGCATACAAAGTCATATATCATCAAATACTTGTTACGACTTTTTAACAAATGTTCTTGTATAGATTTTTTTTCGGGTTTTGGAAAACATAATAACGATTCGAAAATGTAGTGCCGCTAAATTGTGTCATTAGAATAGAAATTATATTTAACTGCATCGAACCACACAACGAAACAGAGGCTCCTTCGAGCATGGAAAGAAAGAAAACGGAAACGAAAGGACTTTATAACTGGTTTCACTCTGTAGCTGCTGGTTGCTAATATGAGTCAAGGAATATGTAGTTGGAGCAAATGGCAAATGAAGTGGTTGTGGAAACTCACTTGAGCAATTACCACAATCATCTAGAGTAGGCAAGTTGTCATAGGAAAGATTCTTTGAGGCTCAACCACTATAAATTGTTAAAAAAAACCGAGAAATGAGGAATCGAGAAATGAGTAGAATCTGTTTAAGGTTGATTTAAAATGTCAGTTTAAAGAAATTGTTGAAAAGCACCGCACAGAGGTGGTGATAGATTAATAGAGATGATTGATATGATAGCAGGGGGTGTAGCGGAGAATTCTCTAATCAATTTGATACCTCTCTCGTTGTAGTTGTGGAATGTAAATGTTGGACTATATTGCGAATTATGCAATAGCGATGATCTCTAGGAGGACCAATTTCACAGTTGGTTTCTACCATAGAACTGAAAATTGGAACTTGTAATTTGGATCATATAATTTCACAGTCGTGTGAAATTATATGTAATCAAATTGATCGTGCAGAAATTACAAGTGGTGATAATTAAAGGATGAGGATTAGAATTAGTGCCAATTCAAAGGAGATTTATTCAGGCAACGAGTTGTGCTTACCAGTTGAGATCTGATTTGTAAGTGATTTTTTCTTATTATAAAACTTTTGACAACAGTTAATTTCATATGTTACAATTCAGAATTCAGTTACATTTAGTACACATATTTTCACTCAATGGAGTTATGTAACACTTCAGGGGCAAAAATTTGAGTTCATTCACAATAATATTCTTACACAAGTAGATTTTAATGTACAATTTTAATACAAATTAATTTTTAATTTTAATATAAATTCATTGGTAAATTCAAATATGTATATAATCTTAAAATTATGGCTAAAATATTGAAGTTTAGACAAGCACCATTAACTTAATATGTGAAGTTAACAGAAACAAAAATCGGAAAAATGTGCGCATGTAAAATCAGTCAATCCATTGTATACCATGAATCTGTAAAACACAAAGGAACAAAAGAACTCACAACGATAGGAATTTATTAAAATGTCTTTAAACCAGATAAGTCGGCAGATATTCACACCTCGACAAATTCTAGAGGAGACACAAGCAAAATCAATCGATAGGTATCATCTCATCATCGGCTATACAAATTATTTCCCATCCTTGCGAGTTTGAAACGTCTTTGCGGAATGACATTGGTCTTTAGCGAAGATAGGTAAAGATTTAACGAAGCGGCTACAATTTCTAAAAATTGTTAATAGTAAAAGTACTTTGAAACTAATGGAGCATGGAGTCGCTCAGGGAAGTGTATTGGGCCTCTAGTTATATTCTCTTTATACAAATCACTTGCAAACTATTGATTTATCAGGTAAAATATTTGTGCACGCTGATCATATTGTGAAGCCTTACATAGAACAAGGGTCAAGTCTATTAGTAGAGTATTTGCGTATTAATAAACTTTTCCTTAATCCAAATAAAACGAAATTGATGAGATTTAGGCCACATTGTCGGTTCAACGACAACTTTAGTATATACTCGTACGTGGACTGGGAAGAAATTCCAAAAGTTAATTCAGTTAAATATTTGAGATTATATTTTCAAAGTAATCTTTCTTTCTTTCTTTCTATAGAGTATCTGAAGTCTACAGTATCACCTGCCATAGGTTTGTTGTATAAATTTAGAAACAAATTTGATCGAAATGCTAAATTTCCAACATTTCAAGCTATAGTTCAAAACCATTATAACTATTTAGCCATTATGTTCTAAATTAAAATCACTCCAATGGCATCAGAATAAATCACTAGAAGCTGTAGCGAACTTGCCAATTTCGTATTGTACACTTTCTCTGTATAGAGATGTTTTTTCAACAGTTTTGCCAGAATATGGTTGTTATAAATTACAATTGCTAATATATGTTTTCAAATGCTTGCATAGTATTAGCCATCACACGATACATTTTTCCCGAAATTAGTATATCTTCAATACGAGAAATAATGACAATTTGAGAGTAGCTCTCTGTTTCGATCTGAAACAACAAAACAGCGTATAGAACATTCTGGTAGTAGTCAGTACAATATTTGACCACAACAGTTAAAATCACTAGAAACACTTTCATTATTTAAATCGTCAATGAAAAAGTATTTATAGCAAAATGTGGAAGAGTTTCTGGTATGAATTTTAAGCTAATATTAAAGTACATGTCAAGAAATTAAATTTTTCATAAATGCGTTTGTATTTTGTATTAAAACTGTGGTTATTATATAAACAATTTTGACGTAATTATTTTGCCAACTAGCCTCTATAATGCCATGTGACGCTGAGGCGTAATTTGTATAAAGTTTGTTTAATAAAAAAAAATCGAACTGAATTATGTCAGCAAAACAAGTGGAAGTCATTCCAAAAAATACTATTTTCGTAGTATCCACAAATGCTACTTGAGCATATTTTTCGCTTCTTGAGAAGCTCTTTTCAGTTACACCAAAAGAACCGATGAATTAAAGGTAACATAACTGACAGTCGTTGTAAGAATGTTAAACATTAAACATTAGTAGCTTAATTTTTTTTTTTTGTTTCTAATGCAAAAATGTAAAATTGTTTAATATGCTTTTAAAATAAAGATAATTGTCAGAAGAATCTAAAGCGTTTGCATTGCAATAGAGGAGCCGATGAAAAGGCACTGAAAAGTTGTCAAAAACGACAGCATCCCTCTCACACTCAGACACACTCATTGTTCACAAATGTTCACATGGATTTGTTTACATGGTTATTATAAGATGATGGGACGTTAAAGAGACGCACATGGAGTAATGTAATAAGGACCGGACATGTGGTCTCTTGTAGCGTCTTGCTTATCATCAGAAGAGTGGTTTAGCGTGTAAATAACCAGGCGGGTTTTAATAAAATGATATATGTATATGTATGTATCCTTCAAGTGGCAACAAAGAAAATGCGCCCTTGCTCTGGGTGCATGAGTTTATCCACACTGCATGTGAATGTTCTCTTATGGGGCGCTACAGGGACGCACACGAAGTAACAAAGATAAGGCGCGTGGTTTCTTGCAGCATATTGACAAAAATAGAATACTAGACAAGAGCAGTTGAAGTGATGATAGTAGATGGATTGAGAAGTGTAGTTTACGATAAGCAAATGCGGCCTTTCCTTTTCCATCTTCAGGTTAAGTTTTTTTTTCAATAAAGTATTTAGTGTATTACAACCACTCAAGAGCTTCACGTGTTTCATTTCAAACCGGAATCACTCTTGTTAAATGCAATCAATAATTATTTATTTTTCACCATTTTAAGACAAAGACCAGCGGATCTTTTTAACTTCCATGGATGCTTTTTTTTACTGGGATTTTGCGTCACATGAAGTATTAGACGAACCGATAATCCATCATTTAAATAAAATCGATGCCATTTTTATCAAAAGTCACACATCACACATGATTGTATCATTACCAAAAGGATAAACTTCTCAAAAAATATGACAAAATTACATTTTTTTGAAAAATATCAAGTATAGAATCCTGCTTCTTTGTAAGTGCTAATGATATAACAATAATCCGTTTTTTCATAACGTCTTTCAGACAATAAAAAAAAACGGTTCCTTTGTGTCATGAATGAGAAATGGGAGAGCTTCTTATATTCGGTAAGCTTGAACGCATTATTATATTTGTCATTCCGTTTCCGTTTATCATTTAACGGGACCCACAGTTTAAGGACGAATCCGAACTTTATAGTTTGAGAAGCATTTACAAAACTTGTCGATTACTCGACTATTCGAAGAGTTCATCAGACACATTAAGGTGTTCACTGATCAAGTAAATATATATGTATGTAGGTGGCTGTGTGCGGGGTTGAACCTGTGATCATGAGAACGATGACCGCTTGCAGTAAGCATCGCGCCACGGTCGGTTACTCTTTTAGATAATTGGACTAAATTAGCTATCGAGACACTTTTTTTTTAAAAACTAATTTAAAATTGTAGTGGCAGAAGCAGACTTCCAAAGCAAGGCAAAGTTTTGAAAACAATAGTCAAGCCTCTTTTGCTTGTTATCGGTGAAAGAACGAAACATGTTGTGATATTTTTGAAGGTATTTTGTAGCAGAATTTATAGCTGATAAAATTATTGAAATCATCGAATAAATACGTAGCTGGCAGATAATTTAAATGATCGAGATATCAAACTGCGCCTCGTCTGCTTTATGTTGCTTATTTAGCAAAAAGATCACAAGCTCAAAACTTAAACTCGACAAAAGCTTGCCTCTGCGAATTTTCAATCAAATCACATTAAAGTTACAGACTTATTTGAACTCTGTACCCTGCGTGGTCAATGACAACTGGTTGGTATGATTGCAAATAATGCTAAGCAACCAAATTATTGATAAAAAATTCTCCAACTATACTTTTCGCTCAATACGGAATTCTAAGTAATGACCCATTCTGATAATAATGTTCTGCGAATCTTAATACAGTGTGCTATGAAATATCAACAGTATGAGTTACGAGAATAAATCGAATTTTTTTGGGCGCGCCAAAAAAGGGGAGATTTCGCTGACCGGGCCATGGTGATGGATGGACTAAAATGGTCCAGCATGAAAAATTTTCAACAATTAATTCGATGAACAACACAAAAGAAGTCCTTTGGATGCTGTCAAAATGCTATCCAGAATTCTGTCGGTTGAGTGGAAAAAAAGTGGAAGACCCAGACGTTTGGGTCTTTTTTCAACTGCTACATATCATCATCGATAATAACTAATGTGTTGATCCTTAAGGATAAGTTTTTGTAATGTAAGAGTATTTTTAAGGCTAAATTTGTATCATTTAATATTATTTTATTATATCATTTCATCGGGCAAATTGGTATGACAGGTACGAAATAATAATTGCTTATCCTTAGTATTGCTATCAAAAGAAAATAATTTTGTTATTTTGATTTCAGAAAAGGGGAACTAATAATAATGTCTATTATGACAAAGAACACTTTACATCGTAGAAGACATTTATAACCACTGATAAGTCTTCTCAGACATCTGGCGCCAAGAATGTTCTCCCAATGCTTCTTAATGGAGTTATTTAATTTTCAAGTACTTACGAAAAACTGCACTCATAATATTATTTTAGGTCAAGAAAATATTGTTGACTACTTTACCTGTAAAGACAAGAAAAAAGGAAATTATTGTAATTATTGTATTCAGGAAAATTAAAGTCATACGTAAAATTACTTTATAATTCGACTTTTCATTTATTTACTCTTAACGGAATGACCTGTGAGAGCGATAAACCAAGCCTGAATGGTTTATTTGTACATTCCAAATAAGTATTAAGTACCTATACAGTCAGATTCTAATGATAATTGTGACCCCATTTGCCTGGGGGCTTTACGAAAACATGGACCGATATGGTATATTTTCAACAGAAATTCAACAATTAATTAATATTTAATACATATAAACAAATGCCAAAAACTCGCTTCTAAAAGCGCTAAGATATAGAACAATCGACTGGTCTGGCAAGGCTGTCAGCTGGTTAATGCTTGTCATCTGAAGTGTTATTTATGTTTAGTGAAAAGTTTGCCATTTACGAATATGGATTGTTTAACAAACGAAGAATGCTTAAAAATAATTGCAACCTTCTACGAAAGTGCTAATTCAAATGTGGGCTTTCAATCGAACGAAATGTTCTGCACCGATAAAGCTCACTTCTCACTCGGTGGTTATATCAACAAGCAAAATTGTCAGCAATGGGGCTTGTAGGACCCAGAAGTGATTTTGGATAAGCCATTGCATTCGAAAAAAGTGACTGTTTGGTGCGCATTATAGTCTGGAGGTGTCATTAGGCCGTATTTTTCTGACAATGACACTGGAGGAACCTTAAAATCATTCACTGCTGCAACCAATCCGGAGGCGGTCATTTAAGTGACATAATGGCAAGATTCAAGCATTATAATGCAGTGAAAGTTTCATCGAAGTCATAGCCTTATGTGCTTTACTTTTGAAATCCAAAAATGGATACGAATGGGTAATGGATATGTATTGAAATCTCAGTAAGATCGAGTCGAGTCGATCAGTACAAAATTATCATACAAAATGATGCACGGATTTACAGCACAAAGTCAATATATACTGAATCTCAATGTGGTGTAAAGAATAAAAATAAGTGGTTTACTTCTAAGGACTAAGTATGGAAAATATAGATAGTTTAATTACCGTCAACTTTACCAATTCCGAATAAAATTAATACTGTGTAGAGATATATTTTCTTTCGAGATTGAAAGAATTGATATTGTAATGCTTAAAAATATATAGTCGATCCTTTGGTAATAGTAACCATAAGGTGGAGGCTATACTGATTTTGTCACTTTACTTGTGAGAAGTAGAAAGTAGAATCTGAGACTGTATAAAGTGCGTAAACATACTATAGATCGTCCGTCTGTCCACATGCCTGTTAGAAAGGCGAAGTAATATGGCTTATAATTATTATTATAATAGTCAGATCGATCCATAAGGAACAAACTTGTTCATACAAGGACTGATGTCGCGTGTAATAAAAAAGGAATTTTTCACAACTTTTTTCAATAATTTTACCATTTTGTTTCGCTCATTAAAAGCACTATACGACTGTAATGAATAGACTCATACAATTTTTTAAGAAACCGGCCTAACTGTAGGCATCCTCACTGAATAATAAAAAAAAATATTTATTTTCATGGAAAGAGCAGGTTCAGCTTTTACATCGTATATAACAACAAAGGCGTTTCTGAAACGACCATTTATTTGGCTAGACGTCGTCTCTACTATATAGACTACAGGCGGCACAAGTTAACTAAATCATTCTGTCCCACATCAGGATAGAATCTAAATTTGGAACAACGGACATTTCCAGGAGTTGTTCAACAACAGTGTCATTTCATTCATTTTATTCATATATATTGGAAAGGACACTGCGTGTGAGGTTATTGAAGAATACGCAAAAAAGTACGAATTTTCGTCGAAAATTCTGCAAAGCCGATATATTACGTGTGAAAACAGGACGTAACTGGGTCGTCCACTTACCTGGAGATTACCGATACCATGGTTCGCTAACGTTACAGTGGGGATAACCTGTACAGTGGGGTAAAAATATGCTTATATGAGAACCAAATTCAACTTCTGGAAAATTGTTATTTTCAGAAGTTTTTTAGTATGTATCTCCTTTTGTGTATCTCCTTTTACTTACTAAATAAAGGCTGCATGCGAATCTTAAAAGCCTTTTAATGGAAATGTAGGCGTGACTTTGGGAAAATACCATAAAAATCCTACATTTTAGTAGAAAATACGCAAAGTCGATATATTATACATGAAAAAAAAAGTCGTTTTTACGGGGTTATTTGCAGGCGAATGTATATAGCTTACATATAACAAAGGGGGCGAATTGAAAAACCAATAGGAAACAGTAGTACTAAATTCAGCTATTGAAAGATCACACTTTTCGATATTTGCTTAAATTTTTATCATGTTTTACTATTAGTAAAGAAACAAGAATATAACGTAGTGTTTGATAGAAGTAGGAAGGAACCTTTCTTAATTTATATACGAGTACATTAATAAAGGATCACCTTTATAAATTGCAAAATAAAAGTGAAATTTTCTGTTAGAAGAATAAGATAAATCGATATAATAGTAACCATTTTTGACACGCCCACTTATCTAACGATGAATCGGTATATCGTACCAGTCATTGAATCGTAATCAATGGAGGTGGGTGTACAAACTTTGGCCTGGCCGAACTTATGGTGAGCATAATTTTTTTTTCAAAAATAAAGATTTTCAAAAATAATTTTTCTCAAAAATTATTCTTTGGCCGAACTTATGGTGAGCATAAACATTTTTTTCAAAAACAATGTTTTTCTAAAATAATTTTTTTCAAAAATGATTTTTTTAAAAAAATAATTTTTTTCAAAAATGATTTTTTAAAAAAAATAATTTTTTTCAAAACAATTTTTTCAAAAAAAAATTTTTCAAAAATAATTTTTTCAAAAATAATTTTTTCAAAAAAAAAAAATTTATTACCTGAAGTACCGCGAGTCCCATAATGTATTGAATATATAAATGTTACGTTTCTGCATTGCAAAACCGTTCAAAATTCAAGTAATATTACTGCGACATTAACAGAATTTAATCACTTGAAATGGGCACTAAGTCTGCAAGTTTTTTTGAATTTTAGCTAAACTACAAAAAAAAAAAAAAAAAAAATCTATATTTTTGCTGCTTTATAAGCCTTACTTTACTACTATTTTCGCACTGTTTATTACTTTTGCTATTTTCGCCATTTTCATTGGATTGTTCGGAAAGTTCGATCGGTTAATTCGTTAGTTCACCATATGTCACTTCTCATGACGTAGAGTTCACTCAAACAGTATCATAACTTTCTGCTACCCCTTCTCTAAACTGTTTACTATTGTTTAATTGTGTTCTCGTTCTAGTTGTGAGTGGTTACAGTGTTTTAAAAAAAGTTTTAAAAAGTGAAGAAAATGAGCGAAAATTAACATTTTAGGAATATTATTATTGTATTATTTTCGAAAAAGAAAAGCGGCTGCTGAAGCCAGCCGAAAAACAAAGTCTGTTTATGAAGAAAACGGATCAAATAAAAGAACTTGCCATAAACGGTTTGAAAGATTTTCTACAGGTGACTTCTCCGTAACGCTCCCAGATCAGAACGGTCAAAAACAATTGTTTCCGAGGAGGTGAGAGATTCAATTATTGTTAATTCCCATGCTATAGTTATTGGAATAGCTGAAATAATAAAAAAAATGTGTCTCAACCGTTCACGGGGTCATAAAAGTGCTCGGGTTTGTGAGCAACCTCGATGTGTGGGTACCTCACTCTCTCACCAAGGCCTCACACTGCCTTGCGGATCCGTCAGAGCTTTGGTGGGCAGTTTTACGTTATCGTACTTCCCAGACCTCGCGCCGTCCGACTATCACTAGCCTGAGTAACCAGAACTGAAACATCGAATTGAACGCATTTTTTCAGAAAAACCACGCGAGTTTTGTGAGAGGGAAATTAAAAAGCTTCTTTTAAATACCGAACGAAATTTCCGAACATCCAATAGATTTTGAAGAGTTACCTTTTTTAAAAGTTTCAATAAATTTAAATTTTTTCTCATTTCACTATTTTTATTACCTTTATTACTTTATGCCATAGTATCTACTTTAGTAACGTTAAATACTTGCGTTCTCTTTAATACCTGAATATATTTTACAATCTTTGCTGTCTGCATTAACTCAATCTCTACCCCTCTCTATCGCACTTTATCTTTTTCACATTTACTTGCAGCAACATTTTCATTTTCTTCTTCATCTTTATTAAATTTTCTTCTTATTTTCGTGTATCCACTCGTGTTTTTACCTTTCCTGCTGTGACACTCATTTCATAGCATATTTACCTTGTTTCCCTTTTTGAGAATTTTATTACATTTGACAAGACATCAGATATGTCTTTCGTACCGGATACGAATACATGAAAATATTTACAACGTCATGATATCTCATACATGTTAAGGAAATCTCCCTGAATAAATACAAATATGTAAAATTGTCTGTTGTGCAACATCTCTGCACGGTGAAATTGTTTTAAATATTAATGAAGGTAGATGCTGCTTAGATGGTTGACAAGATGCTAAAGAAAATAACAAGGTTGTTACAACATACTAAATAAGTTTTAAATAGAGGATGAAAACGAGGAGTAATAATAATCATCTTTGTCCCACTACCCCCGCTGTCCCCAACAAACACTATACAGCGTATTGCGGGAAATAGGTTAGCCTAATTGTTAGTTATGCGCCGCCATGTTCCTATTGCTGTGTTATGAGGACACAACTGTAATAAAGCAGCAAAATAAAACGATTGTTTAAAATTAGTCTGCATTGCCGGCCTAAAAATAGGCTAAGGTTTTCCCTATTAGCCACACTCGACGTTGTTTATTATTTACGTTTATCCCAGGGCGTGTGTTTTTGCTGTTTTGCCAACGAAAAAATGAGACGAAATAAAAAAGTTTGTGCTGTCTAAATATGCTAAGCTAATTCCCCTTTAACAGCCACGGATTTTGTTTCCCAAAGGAACGAATTCATTGCCTATTGCTTGTTTGTGTAACTGGGGCGTTGTTGTGGCACAGGTGCCAAAGGTTAAATGAAATGTTAATGGAATTGAAATGGAACTTGATTATTCCCCAATGAGATTTCCTGTAAAGCTCAGGTAATTGAATGCGACACGGTGACACGGCTTGAAATGAAACTAAATCAATTTAAGACAAAATGTCGGAAAAATACGTGATTATTTAAAATTGCTAAAGCTTTTGCATTGGTATTAGGTAGCCGAGAGTTGTTACGCACACAACACGGTGTTTAAAAATGCTATACAATGAAATAATCCTGGATATCTTTGTTTCATTTAAATTGCTTTTAAAAAATGTTGCATATTTTTAGGATAACGTCGAAAAATGACAACTATTATGTAAACTAATGGTGATTGCGAGCTGCAATTTTGGGAAAAACACCATTGGCCGACCCATCTCGTTCGCTCGTTCCTCCCTCTCTTTCTGTCTTTTACTGTCACATACAAAATTAAAATAATTTATAGCCATTTCGAGTTTATCCGATTAAAGGGCAACAATTTTTCCATATCATCACAAAGACCGTTCACGTTCATAGAACGAAAGACCGAACGAACAAACGAATGGACGAACGAATGAGAAAAAAATGAGTATAGAAAAAAAATCTCTGAAATAGACAAGTGAAATGTTGCAGAACCAGAACAGAACATGTGTTGTTTTGCATATAAATCAAATCAGAATTTGTTTTTGTCTATTGTGCGGATTTGAACGTGGATTTCAATGTTTGACTGTTTTGTTTTATGTCGTCGTTGTTGCTTTTTAGATAAAAGCAAAATGGCCGCTGTTTTTGGACATTGTCCTGAATGAAGTCAACACACAAAAAGGACACTGAATTGTAGTGCTAATAGAAAACCTTGGGAAAAAACGAAATGTGAAGAATAAAATAACTGCTGATAAAATGGCCAAAAAAAATGTCGAAGGAATATTAAAGGTTTTTATTATGCTTTACATGACAATGTCTTGTTTGGTGACTAGAATTGTTGGTCAACTGGCGACCCTCTTTTTAATGCACTTTGGTAGAAATTTTCGATAGAACGAAATTGAAACAAAGAAATATATTTTATAAATATTTGTTGTGCACTTTTAGGCGTTAGAGTTTGTTGCAATTATATTTTGTAGCGAGTAAAATATGCGAACAAGATGTTTTTTGCAAGTGAACGATATTAGTATATCTCATTGTTACAAATAATATATAGAAATTAGTTTTTCTTACTCATATGCGGGTTCTCAGTAATTTGGAGCAAAATTTAGTTTTCAATATTGAACCCAGATTTTGTCATTTAAATTACCAGAGATATCATAAAGTTAAAGAGTGTTTTTCGAAAGAATCCAAACAACATGATTAACATTGTGCCTAATGTTATGCTACAAATTTTATACTTCAGAAAGTAGACTATATGTTTTATAAGAATGCATGTTTTGTAACAGTTCTGAGATCCCAAATATTTAGCCATACAAATTTACCTCAAATTAAATGCTTAGTTTTGGGAGATAAAGTTAGTTGTTTTCTTCGAAATTTTATGATGTGTTGTCTCAAGATGATTATTTTAGAAATGTTTCTAACCGATAACTTATAGGTTTTCTCAAATCGTAAGAACGTTTGTAATTTTGTTACGTTTATTACTATTTTATTTATTATATACATATATGTATGTTTTTATATATTTTATATATTTTTTCACTATTTCTATCATTTTGGTAATTTATTCTATTTCGCAATTTTTCATTTTGTTGGTACCGCATCATAGTATGGAATTCAGTTAGTCCGTTCATAATAACTGGAAATACTCATCTGAGGTCTCATAAAGTACAGAGTGGCGCAATAGAACGTGTATATTGCATCATCTTTTTTTGCGGGGTAGAAAAGGCGCGAGTTTTAGTCGCTATGAATCACTTCGACGGGAAGCGTCGCGCATTTTACGAGAACTCTCGATCATATATTGCTACTAGGCGACTATATTGTGCTAAATATGGACTACGGCGAATTAGTGAAGCTCCGAGTGCTAATTTAATTAAAATATGGGTAAAGCGTTTCGAAGAGACCGGTTCAATATTTAAACCACAAGCAAATGGTCGCCTAAAAACATCTAGGACCGAAGACAATGTTGAGAGAGTTATGGAGTCAGTACGAGGAAATCCACAAATGTCGACTCGCAAGAAATCGTCTGTCTTACAATTATCGCGACGAAGTTTGCAACGAATTTTAACATTGGATCTTAAACCGCATCCATATAAGCTGCAATTAACACAAGAATTGAAACAGTCTGACTTCATAGCAACGCTCGCATTTGCTAATAAAATGCATAATCGATTTTCCAATTTTGACAATATCCTTTTCTCTGGCAAGGCTCATTTCCTTATGAATGGGTTCGTAAACCGTCAAAATTATCGTTACTGGAACAGTGAAAATCCCAAAATCAAACACCAGAAACCATTGCATAGTCCTAAAGTGACAGTATGGGAAATCTCTGGCAGAGGAATAATTGGTCCTTTTTTCTTCGAAAATGCGTGGGGCCAAAACGTCACGGTTAATACGAACGCTGTGTTGAGATGTTGGACAGATTTTTGGCTCCAGAAATTGAAAGTTCAAGAATAGTGAATTCCAGAACTTGGTTCCAACAAGATGGAGCTACCTTGTCACACATCAAATGACTCCATGGCGGTGGTGAAGCAGATGTTCCCTGGCAGACTGATTTCGAAAAGAGGTGATATCCCATGGCCCCCACGTAGTCCAAACTTGACGCATCTTGACTTTTTTTGTGGAAATACCTCAAAGTCTACAGTAATAATCCAAGAAACATCGTTCAGCTCAAGGAGAATATCCGTGGTGAAATGGCAGCCATTACACCAGTATTACTGAAGAAAGTTTTCAATAATTTTCGTTTGCGGTTAGAGGAGTGCCGTCGTAGAGAGTGTCACCATTTAGATGATGTTATTTTTAAAAAATAAACTCCATTTATTACTCTACAATGCCTTAGATTTATTTTAACCATACCTTTTGTATTTATTTTTAATCTATTTTTTAAATATGCACATTCTATTGAGCCACCCTGTATTTTGTTTTTGTTTTTCAATTCCAGTAGTATTTATATTATGCGTTTTGTAATTTGCTCAATATTGGGCAAAAGGCTTTAAATTAAAAGACTGTTCAATAAATGAAATGAAATAAAAGTTTCATCGAACTCGTAGCTTTATATGTGTTTTATGTAACTTTAGTTGAAACCGGAAAATGGAAAAGCCGTATTTTTTTATCAAGCTACTTTTACTAAGATTTTTCTCATTACCTTCACTATTTTTTTACTAATTTTATTACATATACGATTGATTCGACTATTTCTTCTGTTTTATTATAGAATTTAATATTTGTAATATTTTTAACAGCTTTATTTCTTTTAATATATTTTATTTGTAATTTTTCCATTTATTTAGACAATTTTTACTTTCATCATTTTTACTATTTTTATATTTAATCAGTTTTGAATTTGTTACAATTTTCTAAATTTGTGAATCGCAGTTCTTGATCCTGGCAAGAGACCTAACCCTTCAAAAAATAGTCGTGGTAAGGGAGCTCATTCCTTAAATGCTTCACTTTCTTTGAGTGTACGCCAGTATTCTTTCCTTGATTATGATTCAGGTTTTAGCACATTTGTTTGGACTTCCTTCAAATAACTAACCAAGTGTCGTATAACTTTTCCTTTAGCTATTTGAGTGAGACGCTGCAAAAAAATAGTTGACCAGTCACTCTTCTCCCTGTTTGCCAGCGGAAGAACAGGCGTCAAACTTGGGTCTTAACATGAATACAAGCCAAAGGTACTTTGGATAATGTTGCAAATGAATTTATTACATTTATAACATTTGGACACAAATAACACAATAAAAATAACACAGTAAAATAATCCGAAATTCATTTTTAGTATTTGCATTTAGTTTCGGCTAAAAGTACAAAAAGTGTTGAGTTCACTAAATTTATCGGGCAAAAGCTATTTTGACTCATTGGTTTTTTTTCTGTGTGTTGGCCGTGAGTTCTTTCGATAGCCGTTTCATAATTTATGGCTAAAAACTATATGAATTATGGGTTTTCATTTAGTTTGTCAGAGGGTGAGAGAGTGAGAGAAAGGAGTTTTAGCAGTATGTGGGCAAAAAAGATGTTACGGTTTAAATCAAATATGTATGGTTATGGTTGTCGTGTGTTTTTTTTTTTTTTTTGATGCTTGTTTTGTCCAAACAAAATATTCACAAAATCCCATGGCGGAACATTCATATTTGGTTTACTAAACTGACAGTGAAATTAAACAGATTTCAATTCTAGTTAGTAAACGACAATTTATCATTCTTTTTTAACAAATCATAAAATGTATAAAAAGGAAAACTATATTAAATTGGAAACACAAATTGGGCAACTATCAACAAAAGAAACAGTCTGATTCTAACGAAATTTAAGAGAAATTTAAATATTTCAATGCAAGCTTTGTATTGTAATTATTTATAACAGTCATAATATAGTTGGCAGAATGACATATAGTTGCAATTACGTACTTATAGTTATACTATTCTTTCAGCAATTCGTTTAGAGTACAATGAGGAACATAGGAAACAAATCTTTGTTTCATATATATTTGCAATAATATTTCTAAGAAAAGCATCTTCAGCTGTTTTAACATACGTTTCCACATTTATCCATTAATAATTGTATTCTTTTTAATACATTTAGTATTGTAATTATTAGGGCTGTGTGATTAATCGGTTAATTGAGCTCAGTGATCACTCCATATTGCGATTAATCAGTTACTCTGTTAAACAGTTAGTCAAAGTTTGTGATTATTCAGAGCTACAATGATTTAAATAATTTTGATTTTATTTATCCAAATGTGAATAATTTATTAACAATTGATGTACAGCGGCATACGCTCGCAGAGTTAGAAATTTCACGCTGCCGCAGCTGTCAAATGGCTAATGACAGCGCGCTCATGCGTCAGGCAGGCATCAGCCTGTTATCTTGTTTACAAATCTACGGGAGCATATCGTTTTACGTCCCAGTTAAAAAAAGTTATAGAAATAGAATTCAAACGCAAGAGAGTTATTGCTTTGTATTTGGCTGGAAAGCCATTGTTAATGAGCTACGTCATTTACGGTTGAATAAAATGTTTATGTATGGGACCAGCATTAAAAACTGGCAGCACTAAAAAACGCCTTGGAAACGGAAATCTAAGAATAGCAACAGCAGCACAAATGGTTCGACAGGTGAGGGCCAAAAGTCAACATAATTCACGACAAAGCGCAGTCCAATAGGCGAACAATTTCAATGTGTCTGCTCGTAGCACAAGGCGCATAAAACATACAGAAAGTGGAAAATTTAATGACTACAAAAAAAAAAAAAAAAAAATAAAAACAGATTTTATTCGAGGCTTTGTTATCTTGGATAGTTAAACTATTCGGGAAACCACATTGGACTTTTTAAGAAAACTCGACACCATCCCATAAAGCCCGTGAAACCAACGTTTTTTACAAGAAAAAGCTACGAATTTTATTTCTGCACAATATTGGCCAAGAAAAAAGTAGCAACTAAAAAATATCAGACGGTCAATGCCTTAAAGAATGGTCTTCGTCAAAAATGGGATAAAATACTACTTACGTGGGTTTTAATATTCACTTAGGCAGTTTTTATCTTTGTTACCAAGGGGAGAAACTGGGAAAAAGATTCACTTATGTAGTTTTTCCACTTAATTGTGTTCCACTTGGATAACTTGGCTATATAGGTAGTTCAATGCTATTACTTTTGTCACTACTTTTGCCTGTTAGATTACAATTTCACCTGATTTTTGTTTCCAACTAATTTTAATATTGCTACAATAGTGTTGAAAGGCATATTTTCAAACGAAATCATGTATTTATTCTTGGTCAACAGAACGTCCGCATTCTTCTCAAGACGCAATAAAATTACAGCGCACTCAATTTTGTATCGGTAAAATACGAAAACAATGTTTGTTCAAAAAACGATAGTAGTAATCTGAGCAGAGCAGTAGATGTCATTAATGATATATGGATTGCTGTGCTGGAGCTGGCGATCCTAATTACATCCACGACAATAAGACATATCACGGTAATTTAATTAAAATGAATCACTTTTACTTAGCAAAGGCTCACAGATGGATGGATTTTATTCTATAGTATAGCATTACATTGTGTTACCCATTTAGGGGTTTCAAAACCGCCGGTCTGGCCAGGCTGTTAGCTGTTAAATACCTATCATTTGAAGTATTATTTAGTGAAAGGTTTGCCATTTACGAATATGAATCGTTTAACCACCGAGGAATGCGTAAAATTACATAAAACTTACTATAAGAGTGTTGATTCAAACGTGGGCACTTTTCGTGCATTACATGATGATTATGGCTGTCACAATCGACCTACTGTGCAAGGAATTGGCAGGATTATAAAGAAATTTGAAGAGACTGGAAGCGTTACAGTGATGTGGTTAGGCTTGTGCATCATCGCAATGTACGCACTGGCGCAAATACCGCTTCTGTTAGTGAAAGTGTGGCGAATAACCCGAATTTCGATGCACAGCGCTATGACCGTATGATAGCCGACTTTGTTTTGGCCTGCAATTAAAGATTATGAACTGAATGATATGTGGTTTCAACCAGACGGTGTCACGAGCCACACAACTCAACCGATTTTGGTTTTATTGCATAAGAAGTTTCTAGAAATTGTAATTTTGCGTTTTGACGACGTCAATTTGCCACCAATACTATGCGCTTTGACGCCGTTGGACTTTTTTTGTGGGGTTACGTCAAAGTCCGCGTTTACGCGGATAACACATAATATAGCACATAAAGCTATGATTTCGATGAAACTTTTATTCCATTATAATATTTGGACCTTGCCATTATGCACGAAATGCAATGACATTTAAATGGCCTATTATGGATTGACTGTTTGGTGCTCATTATAGTCTGGAGGTGTCATTGGGCCGCACTTTTTTCGAAAACTACCTCAAAATAACGCACTGCTGCAACTAATCCAGAGGCGGTTGTGTACCAGCCTTTTTAATATTTTACTACATAATTTCGGCCTAGGTATTACAAGTTATTTTCTCCAGTTGGGTGTCAGTTATATAAGTTATATAAATTATTCTCTATGCAGAATATTCGCCTATCCGGCTCGAAGGACCAAAATATAGTAACGTGTAGGCGAACAATATTTTGCGAATGCTCCCGAAAAGAATAAACGATGGGGGTGAGGGGAGGGGGTGGGTGGGGGGATTATAACTGCTGAAGAAAAAAACTTAACCGTTAGATTGATAAACTGAATAATAAATTTATCAAGCCAGTTTAAATTAAACACACAATTGATTGAACTTCGGTCTTTATTTTCAGCGACTGTGTGTGAGGATTGTATTACGACGACTAACTCTTGAGATGGTTCACACGACCCAACTCAAAAAAGCTTGCAAAAACAGGAGAGAGGTTTAAAATAGTCGTTATTTCAATGCAGCCATGGTTGCAAGAATAGATATGCATGATTTGTAATTCGACAATATTCGAAATTTATTGTAAGAATGAACAGCAGTCATTTAAATAACATTGTACAGGGTGGGCCAAATAAGACCTACTAATGTTAAGCACAAATAACTTTTTTATTTTTTAACATATTAATTTTTCTCTTTTTGTAGGTTATAACTGAATTGTTGAAAATTTATTATGGAACCCTACAGTACAACACAACGCGTTAAAATTTTCGAGTTTTTCTATTCTTGTCAACGATCAATTGTTTTAACGCAGCGTAAATATCGGCAACATTTTAATTCCAGATCAGCTCCCACAGCTTTCATGATTAGGAATTTGGTCGGTCGTTTTGAGGAACTGGGTTCAGTGGCCGACCGTCCTGGACGAGGTGCCCATCGAAATATTCGCACTGAAGACAACGTGGAAACTGTGTGGCAGAGTGTTGCAGATGATCCATCTCATCATGTCTCAACTCGCCGTCGTTCCAGCCAATTGGGCATTTCCAGAACGACATTGCGTAGAATTTTAAAGTTGGATCTTAAGATGTACCCATACAAAATTCAAATTGTGCAAGCACTGCTACCGCAAGACCACCAACAACGACTACAATACGCTATTCGTTTTACACAATTGGCCATACAAATTGATTTTTTAAATAATGTTTTGATGTCGGATGAAGCGCATTTCCATTTAAATTGTTATGTCAACAAACAAAACTGTAGATTGTGGGGCTCTGAAAATCCAAGGGCAACACACCAACATCAGTTGCACCCATCTAAATGTACTGTTTGGTGCGGTGTTATGGCCACTAGAGTTATCGGTCCATATTTCTTCAAAAATGAGCATGAAACGCCGGAATCGAGCTTCTTACAGAACATTGATTGAAAACTTTTTGCGGCCAATGGCGGAGCAGTATCCTAATTTGTGGTTTCAACAAGATGGAGCAACTGTGCATACTGCTAGGCAAACTATGGGCCTGCTGCGTGAAATTTTTGATTTCCCTTGGGCACCTCGTTCGCCAGATTTGACTGCGCCCGACTGAGGATATTTAAAAAATAAAGTGTATCTTAATAAACCAGAGACTATTAGACAGCTGAAACAAAATATTCGAGACGAAATACTGAGCCTTCATCCAGAAACATTATGTGGTGTAATGGAAAACGCGTTAAGAAGAGTCAATCTTTGTTTTGAGAAAAATGGTGGACATTTGTCTGATATAATATTTCATACATAATTTCCATAAAATATATTCATTGTATAAAAACAATTAAACAAAATAAATGATTATTGCAAAAGTTATTTGTGTTTAACATTAGTAGGTCTTATTTGGCCTACCCTGTATTTCCTGAGCAGTGGCAAAGTCCAAGTGTTACAATGAAATAAAAGTTTAATCGAAATCATAACTTTATGGGTGTTATATTTAACTTTACTTTTGAATGCGAAAAATGGATAAGCCGGTAAAAATCTTGTTCTTTTCAAGGTTCGCAAAGCTCTTACTTAACAGAACTCCGTGGACTCGAGTCCGTGCTATTTGAACAGGAATATATAGCTGACATGCCACTTCAATTCAGTAAGAATCCCATAGCATCCAATATCTTTGTACTTGATTACCACAATTTGATGCACAATTTAGTAATGGGAAACATCATTTATCTGCCAAATAAATTTCTTTGTACTGTTCCTTGTTGTTCTCACAAATTTTAAGCAGCAAAAAAAAAAAAAACAACTTTCTTCCAGCCAATCGAGAAAAACATTTCAACTAGATTCCCTCAAAGTTATCGCATGTGGGGGAATAAATTATACGCTCTTTCTGGCATCATCCCTTTTAATGCGAAATATCTCGTTTCAAACATTTAAAGATTCCGGTCACGTCCTAAAATTGCCATGTTGTTTACGATATTTGTTGTATGTGTTGTTGGCAACAAATTATGTGTAATGAGAATGAAACAGGACAGCACCGTGACAGTATTTCCAGTGCTGCCACATACATATTGAATATGGTGAGACAGGCAAACCTGGTGTCACCAAAGCTCTGTTCTATTAATTTAAGGCAGCAAATTGTATGAGGAAGAATGAATGAACCACCGAATGGACGAAACAAACGAACATTTAGATATTTAGGCAATCAGTGAAAAGTTTTTAGCAAACAAAAACACGTTCGTTCATTATGTCAGAACTTAAATAAAATGAATGATAAAAAGGTTGGAGAAAAAAAACGTAATAAAGGAACGGAACGGGGCAGAACAGAAATTGCGAATTAAATTCGTGCACGAATGCAACATATTGTGTTGAAATGTACTGTACAAGTGCAAAATAAACGAAAAACAAGTAGATTTTCAGTGATTTGAGTTGATGGTGTAACATTTACATAAATCCCTGGTGATTTCATTACGTTTTGATTGTTTAGGCAATTACGGGACCGTAAATCAAAACACGGGTAAAATAATTTGGTTGTAAAGTGAATAAATATTGGTTAGCGGGAAAGAAAATTTGACTTTAAAATGTACTGACTGCAATTTAAATTTAAGGGAATAAAGAATTTGCGTCTCTCTGTGGTTTTGATTTAATTTGCTGTTATTATGCCACCATTTTACTTTCTGTTCCTAATAAATTTGATGGTATTTTATGCAAATTTGCATGTGATACCTGATTTGTGTGTTCGTGATATATTTTACTATTTAAATCAAAATTTCATCATGACACTCAAATTTAGATCTATGTGGAAAAATATTGGAGATATTGGAAAAACATTGGGATTATTGAAGTACTGAAGACTAATTAATTGGAAATATTTTTTAATATCGAAGCTACGTAAAATATTAAAAAAATGTAAATGTAAAAATGGTAAGTTGTAAATCTGTCAGATTTTGAACAAAGGATTTTAGAAGAGTTAGTTAGATTGCACAAAAGAAATTGGAGGGTGTGGTGAAGAACTTATATTCTTGGCGTGATGTGAATACTTACGACGGATTCCGTATAGAAAGGAGATGAGAAACCCACAAGAAGGTTAACTTATAGATTTGATCGAAATACTAAAATTTTAAATTTGCCAATTTCGTATTTTGTGCTTTCTCTGTATAAAGATGTTTTCCAACAGTTTTGCCAGTATATGGTTGTTATAAATCACAATTGCTAATATATGTTTTCAAATGCTTGCATATTATTGGCCATCACACGATAAATTTTTCCCGAATCTCTGGCAAAACCAAATTACAATTGGTTATGGTAAAAGAACTTCGTACCACATAAAAGTGATACAACAACGAATAGTAAATTCCAAGCAATATTTGTGTAATAGAATATTTTTCGAAATTGTCCAAATAATATATCCTTCAATTTATACTTATAATTTTGCAATACTTTGCAGCGCAGAGTTTGAATAACAAAAAATATGTACATTTTGTGCAACTTACTAATAAGCTCTCGAAAAAAGCATCATCTAATATTTAAGCATCTTACATCTTCTTAGTATTCTTCGACAACCGAT
>JAHXMU010000091.1:1203449-1357353 GCA_019455685.1 Philornis downsi | reverse complement strand
TTGGCACAAAATCATACACATTCACACAACGAAAAGAATATGACGTCAAAAGAAAATCACTATCGTGTCGAGGTGGTATGTTTACCAGTTAGTTGGACATAACCTAATTGACATGGAACACATTTTGTCAAAAGTTAAAAGTTTTCTTCTAGGCGTTTCACCTTTTGCCGTATCAAATGATGATGTACATTCACCTCCACAGATAAAGGTATAAAGGAATGATTTGAACCAAATTGCATTACACGATTACGTAAACAGACATTCATTTATTTGTACCCCTATGAATTCGAATAATGGCTCTGCTTTAGCACAAGTCATAAAATGCTGTATGCTTTTGGGCGCTGTTTAGAATCTTTTTCGGTTTCCTTTGCGAAATTTTTATATCTCATTCATCATTGTAGTATCCTTAGTAAGAACATGTGAGAAAATTATGGAATAATTTAAAGATCGCTAATACTTTACATTTATTGCGCTTAAAATCCTTTTGATTACACAATGTTTGAATTTTTTTTCGTTTTTTTTTCTATTTGATTTAGTATTACATTCGCGTGATGAACATCATAATACGAATTTCCTATTTGGGGTTGTTAAATATAGTCTAAACACCAACAACAAAATGTAAAATGTAAGTAATATATTTTGCATATAACACATTCCGCTTTTAGACCTAGCATCTCCTACACACCTACAAGTATGCTTTACTTGTAGACTTAAATAAATATTATGCCTAGTTGGTTGTATTTCTACCGTTTAAATGGGCAACAGCGAGGTTATTAATAGTGATTTATAGTTAAAAAAATTGATACATCAAACTAAAGACTTGTACCTTCTTTTCCTTTTTTTTGTTACAAATGTACCCCAATTTTATGTTAATGTATAATATTAAACATAGCCTTGTGAATAATTTTATGCTAGTGTAATTTTAAAAAGTTTCCCCAAGTTCTCCGTGCTATCCCAGAAATATGTAAGAGATTTTATGTGTTTACAAGCCTAACAACATACTTTATATCTTTTAAGTTAATATGCCTATAAAAAAGAAATTTAAAGCATTAATCTGTATAAAGACATTTCATACGGGCTATTTTTGCGGCCATCACGTTAAGGCATAAAGGATATATTTTGCACATTCATTAGTATATAAATTATATTATGTATATTTGTGAATGTCTAGATTGACGTTAATCCCTGTAAAATAGGCAACAAATATTTTGTTTAGTAATCGTATTGCCTTTCGTAAGCTTATTAAATGTGGATGGAATTTCAGGATTTCATCGTATTTGCGTAGGAGATGATGTTATATGTAGCATAAGCACGCATATATGTGTTAGCAAGATTGTTTGATAATATAAACCATTCAGATAATGGGATTTAGATTCAGCGATTGAGTGAAAAGCTCAATAAATTCTTTCAGTTGCAGTTGGATTGAGATGAAGAATATTTTGCTTTGGCGATAATAGCGAGTTTGCAACCAATATAATCTCACCAAAATATTAGCAGAATGATAATAGGCATTAAATCCCATATACAGTCTCCAGAATTCATTCGAAGTTTTACTATTCGAATGCAAACATTTGCTATACAGTCTAAGAAGTTAAAAATTTGAAATATTATTATTATTATTATTATTATTATTAGGTGCGCAACTAAATTCTCGCTGTTTTTTTTTTCCTTTATAAAAATACAATTTTATTATGAAAATATGTTTACAATTGATTCATTGAAAGTATTGTCCTTCGCTAGCTACTACTTTTTCCCATCTTTCTGGCAAAGCTCGAATTCCGTCACGATAAAACTGTTCATGTTTTGAGGTTACCCTTATGTCGTCATATGAGTGGAACAAGTGATAATCGGACAGCGCAATATCTGAAGAATATGGTAGATGGGGTACGACTTCCCATTTCAGCGTTTTCAGAAAGGTTTTAAAGGGCTTGGCCACGTGAGGCCGAGAGTTGTCATGAAGAAGAATCACTTTTTCATGTCTCTCCGCGTATTGTGGGCGTTTCTGGCGTAGAACACGGCTCAATCCCATTAATTGAAGTCGATACCGATCCCCACTGATGGTCTCGCTTGGTTTCAATAGCTCATAATCAATAAAACCGACCTGGTCCCACCAAATACAGAGCATAACTTTCGCAGAGTGAATATTCAGCCGAGGCGACGACATAGAAGCAGGACCGGCCAGCGCCCATGACTTTCTTTTCTTTGGATTGCTGTAATGAATCCATTTTTCACCACCCGTTACAATACGAAGAAGAAAACCCCCTTCCTTTTTTGTCGTTGAAGCGGTTGCTTACAGGCGAAAAAACAACCCTCAAAGCCCCTTGTCTTCAACTCATAGAGAACCCAAGGTGCTTGCTTTTGAATTACTTGCAAATGGCTTGTAGGGTAAATTCTAATACTGAAGCAAGCTTTACCCGCGTTTAACACAGATCCCCACCAAGCAATGCAATCAATTCAGTGTCTTCGAAAGTTTTTCGGCTTTCTTCACACGAACGGTCGTCAACATCAAAATCACCGTCTTTAAAGCAACGGAACCAATCTCAACACGTTGTTTTACTTAAAGCAGCATCTCCGTGAACATTTTGAAGCTCTCGATGAGCTTCAGCCGCCGTTTTTTTCGATTGAAAGAATAAACTCAATACTTCCCGCATATGGCGATTATTTGGCACAAAATCATACATATTCACACAACCAAAAGAATATGACGTCAAAAGAAAATCACTATTGTGTTGAGGCGGTGTGTTTATCATATGCCTAAGCTTGGCTCATGATGTTTATTTTATGGCAGAATCGGCTAGCACTTGCAGCTGGCGCCATCTGTAGGCAAATATAATATATTAGGGAACTTTTCCGCTCCGTATGAATATTACTTCGCTCCCTGTTTTTCTGAGAGAAGAGCAAAACAAATACTTGTTTGCTATTAGATTACGGAGCCTTGAAATATGCTTTGTCGTAGCAAATGTGATTTCATAATTTGCATTCATAATTTTTCTTCCACTGATTCTAAATCTACAATTATCATTGTCGGTATTATCATCAGATCTTATCATCAATAACAAAACATTTTATGAGTTTCCAACGAATTGTTTGGTGCAGCCTTTAAGTAGACAACACAGAATGTGAGTTGACTGTAACAATGGGTAATAACAAACAAATAGCATTTAGCATCTAAAAAAAAAAAAAAAAAAAAAATAAAAAAATAAATAAATATAATCAACTAGCTCTTATTGATGGTAAACGACTATATCCCAAAAGCAAGAACCGGTTTGGTTTTTTTGTTTAATATCTTTGTTTAATCATCGAAATCTGAGTATTTCGTCGACTTCTAAGTATTCCTCACTGGACCCAATATGCTTATGCTAACGTTTATTTTTTCCAATCCTTGAAGCAAAACTCAGATCGGGTTGCGATTCACTTTGAATCTCTTCAATTGACTGAATGTGATATTCCTGAAGCAGTGTTTTAATTTCATGAAATAGTCAGAAGTTACGCAATGCTAAATTAGACAAGTTGTGTAGCAACATTAACCGAATTTTTGCAGAAAGTTGTCACGAGAGCCAATACAATGTGAGGAAACACCTCTTTGGCGAATAACTTCACGCAAAAGTTATATAAAAATAAAACAATATTCCCCCTTTGACTGTTCACCGAAGGCCTTCTGGAACATTCGCAGTAGAAATTTAATTCCGTAAACGAAACTTAATGCAGCTTCTTTGCTTAACAAAATCAATCATTATAAAAATCGCAAAATGAGAATGAAGCGTAGCTCTAACACTACTTCGATTTATGATGTAAAATTTGCCACAGAAGCAAAATATTTCTGAGACCAGATATGCCCATGTATTTCAATTTGAAAATTGTTATTTCTGTTGGAACACAATGGCATAACTTCGCTCCAGCTACTGTCTCTTTCTTTATTTTTATTCCATTTTAAAGATTTCGAAAACTACAACAATTTGTGAATGGTCCGCACAACAGGGACTTCACAAGAAGTGATCTAAGGGCGTTAAATCGTAAATGATAACAGGATTGCTGAATTTAATGCGCAAAAGCAAAAATTACTTCATAACTAATGTGGCAAACCTGCTAAAACCAAAGACTTCATGTCTTCAAATTCTGGACAAAAATAAAAAATTAATTAAACAATCGTTATATAATGCCGCTAGTTCTATATTTGCAATAATTTCTAACATTCATCAACATAATATGTGTTTGTGTTCATATTTTAAGCGAGAAATAGCTGTCAGTGCCAATATAATAAATGATTTCAAAATTGGCCGATAGATGGCCTAACACAACACTTTCACTTTGGAAATTAGATTTCAATATTGACCAAAGTCGATCAAGTATAAATGCGATAATTGCTTACCTCGCGTACGTGATACGGTGTTGTTGGCAGCATTTCCAGTGAGTAAAATGAAATCTTCTGATAGCCACCTTTTAGCGTCAAACTCTGAGAAGTCATCCGAAAATACTTTGTATGCTTTAACTTCTACAACATCACAACCCCAAAAATATGCAGTGGAATTATGATAATTTTATGCATTTCTTATTGAAATTACTTCCCTGTTCTTTCACTAACAAAAGCCGGAAATAATTCGAATTACTACATTTATAATTCAGAACTGCACATAATCTATCATTGGTTTTTGTTTTTGCCAGGAAATGAAATGACTTTAATGGAGTGGCTTTATTTTATAATGAAAACGGAAACTGAAATATAATCAAAATTACATTTATCAAATAAAATCGTAAAATAATGATACTAAGACAGAAGCCATTTGTGTAGTTCATTAAACATGCTCTGTCCCACTTCCCTGGAGCTTATTTTCTTTCTACTCTAGAGTTGCTTAATTTTTTTCTATTTTTTTCTTGAAATGCAGTATTAGATTCTTGTATGCTCTCTGTATCATCTACGAAATGTTCCCCGTGATTAATGATGTTTTCCCCATCACAAATATTAGTCGTTCTCGATAGAAAGAGGAGAGAGAGAGTGATAGAGAGAGCAAATGATAAAGAGACGGGCGAAAGCAAATGTTTTGCATCAAATATACTTGAATAAGGGGCTTATTCATTTATCGACATTATGCGAATATATTTCCATGCCTCAGATAGTGGCATGACTAACAAAATGCAAATAACAAAAATAATAATAACAGCCACCACTCCTATTGCCTTAGAAATGCTGCATGGAATCTCGCTGAAAACCAAACAAACATTATCAACAATGTGCAGTTCTAAGCTCAGAGACTCAGACAGAAGTTGGCAAAACGCATAGTAGGTAACGTAATATGGATTTTGCTTTTTCACCGGTGTTTTATGTTCGCCGTTAAGAATCTTCAGTTTCATTGTTAGTATCCATGTTGCTGTTTTGTTGTCTGCTTTTAGGTGTTACGCAATTTGTGTCATCACATTGCCAAAAACAAGGAATTATATTGTTGTTATTTTGTACAGGCGAGAAAAAGAGCATCACCGCTGTCATCGGCGTCGTCATTATCATTAGTCTGTATCAGCAGCCAGATATTTGTTTTTATGATTTCACAACGCTATTTGAAATTCCATGCCTTGAAATAGGCTACACAAAGTGAGCTTTCGCATTGTTATTTTGCAAACTCATTGCAGCGTTTTTTTCTCTCTCTGTATAGATGTTATTGCTCTAGTCGTTTTTGTGGGACAGTATCAGAGCAAATGCTTATTTGCTGTTTGGTTATGGCGCCTTGAAATATGTTATGCCGTAGCAAATGTGATTTTGCCATTATACATTCCTAATTTCTGTTCCACTGACCCGAAGGCCGCCATCATTATCATTTGAACGTATCATCAATAACAACAGTTTTTATGAGTTTTCAGCGAATTGTTTGAAATATACAGCCTTTAAGTAGGCAACGCTGAATGTAAGTTCACAGTTATAAGGATATAATGGAAGCATTATGTTTTTCAGTTCGGATTGAAAGCGTTTCATATTGGCTCCTGAATAATTGTTTTACTGTGTTTTTGAGAGGCAATTATTATGTTCTTTATGGGGCAACATCAAAGCAACTATAGGCTCGCCTCAGTATATGCAAAATTTCCGTATTGGTTGTATTGATTTTTGAATTTGTGCACAAACTAATAGAACTGACAAAAGTATGGAAACATCACAAAGCGACCGGAAAGTACCAGCATTCTTCTCCCATGAAAATTGCGGACATGCTAGGCTTTCATTTTTCACTGCGACAGCGGGTAGCCGTACGTTTTACTTTTTGGGCAGGCCAAAAAAAAGGGACCGAATAATAAATACTACGGCAAATTCTATGCATACCTTAGGGCCTTGTTTTAATTATTGTTCCTGTTTTTTTGTTTTTAAATTTGTTAACTTGTTGACTTGCTGCTGTTGGCATTTTAATGTTAGCAATGGAAATTCTTTGGAATGTTGTTAAACATTCTCATATCCCCGGGGTTAAGTGAACATTTTCAATAGCGATGTCTTTGAAAGCCTTTCAATTTTTCAAGTTGTAAATTTGAACTTTCAACGCGCCAGTTGTTGAACTATCAACCCTAAAGCGGAGACTTGTGAATGCAAAGTTTTAATTCATTTACGCTTTATCAGTGCTTCTGTAGAGAATGTTTAATTTTTGAGGAAATTGTGAAAACATTGTGGAAACAATTTTGGGTTCTCCTTTAAAATGGAAGATGCTAAATACCAAAGTTTAAGGAAATGAATACGAAGGAAGGAGATTTAACTTTGGTAAGCTGGTTGACAAAAACTATCGTCTTAAAAAATATAATCTGCAGATGGTATGAATGTATGGACAATGTACTAGTAGTTACACTGCGCATCAGTTATTTTTTTTACAGAGGCTTTTAAAAGTCCGATCTGGAATGAAATCTGATCGTAGTAAAAGCGAAATATAAAATACGAAACACTCTGAAAAATAAAAAACTATTTTTTGTTAACAACTAAGTAAAGAAATTCGTTTCCTTGGAATCTGTAGCAAAGTTTTCCAAAAAACACCTTCTCCTGATTTTCAGTGAAGATTCAAAATTTTAAACTCCTGTACTGAAAATATTGAAAAACAGACTTAGGCTGTTATGGGTTGTGACCACAGATATAAGAATTGGGGAATTACAGGATAAAAACTAAATTGCGATAAACGGATCGGTTTATGTGAGAGTTACTGGAAGCTTAGGAGCATTAAACTTTATATTTATTCTCAGGGCTAAGTTTATCAAGCCTATTGGGTGTCATAAATTTAACGGAATTGAGCACAACTCTTATTTTCTAAATTCCCTAAATCGTCATTTTATTTTTAGATTCCCTAAAATCGACCTGCTGCTTGACTATGATTTTGAACAGCAGTTTGAAAAGCTTTTATTACACCATTCCTAACTGGAATTTGGAGCTTCCCATTTGATACTGAGCAGCTGAGAAGGCAGATTTTCATTTAATATTGAGAAGATATCAATTGCAATTCAGAACACAACACGAATCAATGTTAGATATAATGCATATTTGGGTGAAGGGTAGAAAACTTAATGTCTTCTATCACGAGAGCGGGAGAGCCTTTTTAGAGATCCCGGTATAGTAAATACAGATTATAGTGGTATGTATTAGAATAATTTTTATCTGGCACCAGACCTTTTTCTCTGCCAAGAAACGAAACTATATTGTATATAAGTTTTGATTAAAGTACAGGAACGATACTGCACAAAAAGTATATTTTCGTTTCAGGTTCTCCAAGCAAAATATTCATTTTATTATGTTTCTTTAGAAAAACAGAAACAGATCAATGCAGGTTTCTCATTTAGTTTTAGGTAAAAAGTGGGCAAATGTATGAAATGAGTTGCTTTGAATATAAAGTGGAAACAGTTTTCTGATGTACTTTAAGTAGACTTACAATATCAAAACAGGAATGAAACTCAACTATTGTGAAGGTCCAAATATTTTCGTATTAAATAAATATTGCAAAATATATTACAAAAGTAGTATTGCACTTCCAGTCAATTACATTTTTTCCATCTGTTGTTTAGTGATAATTTGTAGAAAGTATTTCAAATAATCAAATAATAAAATCATTGTCTAAGTAGACATGGTTTACAATGGTGGATCGATTTCATCGAGGGAATAAATGTCCCATCTACTTCTTATTTGCTTGAAGGCTGCATGTGAGTTTGTAGACAATTTAGAGAATTGTGGAGATTAAAACACAAACAATTCGATCTTAACTATAACATATTTCCATAATATTATCTGCATCACCAATATACATGTTTACATTTCTTCCATTTACATTTTACTTTTGCTCCTTTAGTTGTTAAATTATATTAATTTTATTTATCTTTAGGCTTGCTGTATATTGAGAAATTTAAATTTCTACTTGAAGTATAAAATCCCAAATTATTTGTTTGAAATATCCCTTAAATGGTTCGGGTAGGCAATCAGCAATTAAACATGTTAAGCCTGAAAGTAGGCAACAGAAAACTAGAATTACGCATTTTCTAATTAAAGTATTAATATTCATTGCAATGATTAAATTTTAATAATAAATTTCCGAATACTCAATAATTGCTGAATTTGAACTAAACGTTAGGGGCTTAAAGCAAACACTGTCATTCATAATTTCCAATTACACAGGGCAACAAATTGCACTAATATATTTTTTTTGAATTTAAATGTTAATTTTTTAGTTCCCGGAAAATCGTATGAGATAGATAGAATTCCAATTCAATACGGAAGAAAATATTTATATATACAACAAGAAGAAAAATTCAAAAAAAAATTTTTTTTTTTTCATTTAATTTATTATATCATACAAATTCATACAAATTACGCCTCAGCGCCACATGGCATTATAGAGGCTTGTTGGTTAAATAATAATTACATCAAAATTGTTTGTATAATAACAATAGTTTAATACAAAATGCAAATACATTTATGAAAAATTTAATTTCTTGGCAAATCAGTCATGTGATCGAATTATTTATATCTTCTTTATTCACGTCTTAGCTCCAGTGCAAACGTGAAAAAGTTGTCAACAGGCGTGGTAGAAGCAAAATTGTAATTTTGTAAAGTTCTCTATTTAGAAATTCTACAGCGATGATTAATTTTTTGTTAAATTATTTAATTTGTATATGTGGTGACCTAAAGAAGTGACAATTCTGTCTATTTTCATCCACATAATATATAGGTTTGCTATTGGCCTGATGCATATCAAATTACACCAAATTTTGGAAAAAATGAATGAACAAATATGAATATATGAACATGGGGAATATATCATGAGGATTACCGAAAAGAGTGTGTTAATTCGATTGATTTTTTAATTTTTACATAGCATTATAACTAAATACAATTGACACAGATGTAAACAATTGGAGTCCACCAATTTGGAATTACAAAGAGAGGTTTTAATTTCGATAAATCGGTCAATTTGTAACTGCGGTATCACATAGAATGCAGGTATGATCCTCTATTTTAATTTTCAGAGCTCAGTTCACAAAAGCCGTGAGTTGTGAGAAATCTGATTAAATTCTATGTAACTGTTTGAAAGATGTAAACTTACATTGGTTAAAAAGGCTAGAAGGGGCGTTTTTCACAAAGCTTATTTTTCTCTATTGCATAGAAAATTATAAAACAATATAAAGGACGAAAATCTTGGATACCGTAGCTTTTTAATTGGAAATTACCGCCAATTTGTGTGGGTGGCAACAGAAGATGAGTGTGCAGCTAAATAAAAGATATGAAATTTAGAGTATGTAGATTAAATCGATCATTTTGTATAGGAATTATTAGAAATGGCGTCATAAGTCGGCCTTTTTTTCGAATTTTACCAAACAATGTAAATGAATGTGACGGACAGAAATGTGTGTTGCTGCAGTCTATGAATAGGAGTTACATCGAATTGATTTAAAAAAAATTATTAATTTTTATGAGAGGAAACAGAAAAGCTCCGTTGCTATAGCCATGCAGTAAACTCATCCTCCCCTGTAATCGGGCAAAACATTACGTCCAGCTTTAATAAGTTTTATAAAGATTTGCGGGCAAATAATTTTTCTACCAGGCACACAGACAGGCGGATTCAACTCAGATTTGGTCAAAAGATACTTGGTGTTTTAAACGTTTTCTTTTGTGTGTTACATTTTGTCGTTGTCTTTTATCACAAGGGCGAGAGAGCTTTTTGCATTCAGTGGGCTTACGTGCATTCTATTCCTAGATTCGACCTACTGCTTGACTATGATTTTGAACAGCAGTTTGAAAAGCTTTTGGAGCCTTCCATTTGATACTGAGCAGCTGAGAAGGCAGATTTTCATTTAATATTGAGAAGATATCAATTGCAATTCAGAACTTCGAATTAATGTTAGATATAATGTTGAGAAAAAATCAATTAAAAATTGGAATGTCCATACAATTTTGAAAAAAGATCGAATTAGAATGCCAATTCCAAATTCTGGTTGTCAAAGGAATTTGAATTTTCTCAATCTTAATTAATATTATCTAAATATGAAATAGAAACTCTCGCTTTCAATTTATCTTTTTTTCAATGTAAGCTGGAGTTAGTCATTTCAAATTGATTCTTTCTAAATAGATTATTTTCCAATTTTAAGTGATATTTTCTCGATATTATATTTAAATTTGAATTGCGCATGATTTATCTTAATGTTAGTGGAAACTTTCAGTTTTTATTTTAATTTTTTCTCATTATCAATCGGAAATAGTGTAGAACTGACGATTACTCGAGTACTCAAAGTGTTCTCCAGCACATTTTATTATGTCGTGCTTATTAATCACGATTCTATGTATGATAGTTCCAGTTTTTAACCATCGCTCTATGATTGGTCATAAGTAATCGACTAAATAAAATTGCTGTTACTCTGTGTAATTTCACTAAATGTTTCTTAGTGTGTTCAGAAAACTCTCAACAATATGAACTCAACTGAATAGTATACATCCATTATTAAATCACAATTGAAATTATCGAATATTAAGCCTGAAAATATGCTATATATGCAATTGTTTAGAAAAGCTAATCATCACTGAAAATTTAGTAAACATATTTAACAAAACGTATAGAAATATCTGGCATAGTTAATGCAATTAAATTCTAGCAATAAATTATTCAAACACAATATCAGCTAATAAAATATTAAGTTTTGCAATAGGTTATAGAAGTTTGAACATTAGCCAGAGTATGGCTAATTTATATAAACCCCCATATATTACTAAGAGACATAATATAATTACTTAACTAAAGAATTTGGGAGCTGTTTGCATTACGTATAAATTACACATTTTGTGTAACTTTCTTTGGGAAATTAATTCTTTGTCCTTGTGTGTTGCTTTGTTTAATTTTTATTTCATAAAGTTTCTTCTTCTTCTTCAGCACATTTTTCATTGGATATCATAACACAACTAACCAAAGGCCCAGTGGTGGCCATAAACTTTCGATTTTTAAGTCCGTAAAAATGAGGCATAAGTAATTCGTGTTGTGTACTTTGTAAATTTATAATTAGAAATCTTAAAGTACATAATAAATGCTTCCCAGTCGTTGTAAGCCTATAGGTATGCAATAATATTAATTAATATTACCAATTACAACAAGCCATTAAATGGCCTTAAGTTAACAAACAGTATGAATGTCATCCGAGTACGTTTTAGTAAACACATATTTGGCCAAGAAACTGTAGCCATTTCTAATTATTGCAAACTATAAATAATAAATAAATATACTACGAGTATGCTATGATTCAAGTTATTTTTGAAAATAGTCCGATGTGATTCTATGATGATGAATATAGTTTTTAAATTGGTTTTTAAGTGTGCTATAGATATGACGGAAACTGGTGATATAATTCTATCGAATTTGATATATAACGTAGTAAGCAAAAAAGAGTGAAATTTATTATAACATCTAATGTTAAATAATAAAGGGTGTCCAAACAAGAACGCAATGTTGACTGTGGCATTTTGCGAGTCTACTATGAGCAGAACGCAAGTTCAATTGTGGTATAACCAGTTTAAGGAAGGCCGAGAAGATGTCAATGACGATGGTCGTCCTGAACCGAAAAAAACACGTCAAGTTCGGTCGAATGCGAACGTTTTGCTCACTGTTTTCTTCGATTGCAATGGCGTGGTGCGTCATGAATTCTTGCCACAAGGAGTACTACCTTGAAGTTATGCGTCCTTTGCGCGAAGCAATTCGTCAGAAACGCACAGAATTGTGGCAAACCCAATCATGGATTTTGCACCATGATAACGCACCAGCTCACACATCGATGCTTGTGTGTGAGTTTTTGGCCAAAAACAAAACCGCAATCATGCTTCAACCACCGTATTCAGCGGACTTGGCCCCCGCTGACTTTTCCCTCTTCCCAAAAGTGAAGACATCGATGAAAGGAAAGCGTTTTGCTACGATTGAGGAGATAAAAGAAAAATCGAAACAGGAGCTGTTGGCGATGCCATAAAGCGCGTTTCAGAAGTGTCTAAGGGGGATTACTTTGAAGGGGGCAAGATAGTTATTGATGAATAAATAAATACTTTTTGGACGAAATTGAAAATAACGGTTATTTTTTGATTACACCTCGTATATAAGGGTGAATAAGCTAGTTTTAAGTGCAAGCAAAACTAAAGTCGTGAGATTTAGACTGAAGCTTTCTATTAATGATACAAATATGATCGTAAATGTTGATGAGAACGTGATAGTAGCATCAGAAAGCTTGCGTTATTCACGAGTGTGTCTTAACTATAATCTATCGTGAGATAAACACATCATGGACTTAAAATCCAAAATTATCAGGATCTGGAATATTGTAAAAATTTTAGAACAAATTAAATGTAAAGCTAAAGCTAAAGCTATGTCAATCTCTGATACACTCTCATTTGATGTATTTTTCTTTCGTGTGTGCATGTAAGTCCAGTCTAAAAGCTCTACAGTAGGCATAGAATAAATATTTAAAAACTGTTTCTAATCTATCTATAAGATTCAATACATCTTTTTTATCTAAAGATTATGTCACAAATGTTATACCTGTTAAGGGATTATATGCACAAAAACTTCTGCTCTATGTTCACGAATCAATAAAAGGAAATGAAGTCTTTATAACATCCCTTTATAGAAATATATCATACATCCAAAGATCAACCCATCAAGCAATGGATTTAAATGTCGTGTTTTGTCGGTTAGAGTTGACCAAGCAATGTGTGGCATTTGCTAGACCATTTCATTATAATCAATTGCCAGTATACTCGTACTTGAAAGAAACTTTACTTTTGTCAGCTTTTAAAGTCCATTAAAAAAAATATTTGATATATAATTTGGAAATGCTTCTAACACAGTTCTTTTTATCTCTTCTATTATTAAATATTTTAATGTTAATACAGGGTGTTCGTCGGGAAGGTATACTACTTTGTTTGTTTATAATTTTCGATTAAATAAAAGGGAACGGATCTTATATTGAAAAATTTTTTATTTAATACCGGCAATTATGTGTGGAATGCATTATCAGAGAAGTGTCCGCCTCTGTTAGCCTCTCAAATGCAAGCCTTTTTGTGAACATTTTTTATTACATTCTCACACATTTCACGCGATATTTCATTAATTTCATCACGAATATTTTGGTTGAGTTGCTCAAGCGTTTCTGGTTTGTTTGCATAAACCTTGCAGTCAAATCAGGCGACACCATTTCTTGAAATAACTTGTTGAGGATAGAGGTCTTGCAGTAATTCCATTGTAACCCTGGCTGACTAATGAGTAATTTGACGGTTTTCTGTTTATTCACATATCCATTCCAGTGAAAATCTGCCCTATCACCCACGACGTCGAATTGAGGTGATGGATTGTTTTCAACACTTTCTTGAGCAGCAGTAATGATTGATTTTGATAAAATGTTTTAACGATTAAAACACGTTGGTTTATCGAATATTTTTCCATAATAAATTTGTCACGTCCCTACTTCACGACTGCCACATATGAATTATCAAGGCTAATGTTTGCCAAAATAGCGGCAAAACAAAGTAGTATACCTTCCCGACGGACACCATGTATTTGTTATGGTAGTGTTATATGAATGGTTTTAGTTGCCTATTGGCCTCTACAAAGCCAATCTGGCGCTGAGACAATATTATGAAAGAAATTGTAGTTATCTTATTAAACTGTAATAAATAAATTGTGATCAATTTTCGAAATCTAATCTTTTCTGTAATTAGTAGGCAGCAATAACTTGGGTTTTTTGCCTCTTAATGATATTTTATAATGTTTGTTTGCAGCCCTTTAATTTGCTATGTTTCCATGGCAAAAATTGTGCATCGTTTACAATTTCCAGCAACTGAGCTGATGCTTTTATTTGATAATAAATTAAAAAAAAAAATTTTGTAGTTGCTATGATAGTGTAATCATGGCTATCTCATAACTTCATTGCAAAATTGTAAATAGAAAAACAGCACCTACTACCGAATTATTTTAAAGGTATTATACAACTACTGAGCGGGGACGATGTAATAATTTGCAGGCAAACTGAATAGTAAGCCGAATTGCACACGTTTATAAACACGTTTGGACTTTCGACCAAAATAAGTGGCCGGCCATTGAAAACAAGTGGCTGTTGCTCACCCAAAAGTTAGATGGCTTTAGAAACTCATACATTTGTACGTGGTTGCGTTTACCAACACAAATGTATCACAGACACATACATATGTACATATACATTATAACTTGAATTGTTGAACATAAATTGTTTGCTATAATACCGTAAAGTTGAAATTTCAATTTTTGCCTTGCTATTCAATGTAGAGCAAACACGAGAATTTACTTCTAAATTTGTGTGTGTGCGTGTGGGTGTGTGAGTACGAGGAAATAATTCATATTTATGAGGGTGAGTCAGTGTGGAAGAGTTAACATTTACAAGGCCTTCTAAAAACGGGCATTCAGCTTAATTCGATAAAATTGATAGTGCCCGTTGTAAGGAGAGGCTCGTTGGGATAATGCAGGTAGTCCTTCGAAAACATTTCGTTGTTTTATCAACTTTTCTCTGCATTGAATTTTCAACTAAAAGTCTATGTTTGGTGTAAAAAACGACCGAGGGATGATAATTTTATACCTAATTTTTCATTACTCTATTATATCATATGACCCACCGTGACGCGTAGGTTAGTACAGGGTGTCCGTCGGGAAGGTATACTACTTTCTTTTGCTACCATTTTGGTAAACATAAGTTTTTTCACAGTTGTGAAGTAGAGACGTGGCAAATTTATTATGGAAAAATATTCGATAAACCAACGTGTTTTAATCGTTAAAACATTTTGTCAAAATCAATCATCGATTACTGTGACGATGAGAAAGTTACGTGAAATTTTTGGGAGACACAACTTGCCAACAAGACGCACTATTTATCGTGTAGTGAATGCGTTCGAAGAAAGAGGGTCTGTAGCTCATAGGGCCAAGCATGGACCACAACGTACTGCAAGATCAGCTGAAAATATTACTGCTGCTCAAGAAAGTGTTCAAAACAATACATCAACCTCAATTCCACGCCGTGCTCAGGAGCTTGGTTTTCAAAAAAAACTTTGACCACAATTTTGCACAAGAATTTGCTCCGGACTTCTTTTTGTGGGGATATCTGGAAAGCAAGGCTTAAGCAAACAAACCAGAAACGCTTGAGCAACTCAAACAAAATATTCGTCATGAAATTATTGAAATACCGCGTGAAATGTGTGAGAATGTAATGAAAAATGTGCTCAAAAGAGCTCGCATTTGTGAGGCTAACAGAGGCTGACATTTATTTGTTATTGTATTCCATACATAATTGCCGACATTAAATACAACTTTTATCAATATAAGATCCATTCTCTTTCATTTAATCAAAAATTATAAACAAACAAATTAGTATACCCTCCCGACGGACACTCTGTACATGCAACTATCGTTCCAATAATTCCGGATTCAATCGCACATACAGCTATCTATCATTATTTGGGAGGCAGTTACCTCGATGAGTTTGACGAATACTTTGATTACTCTAATATTCGACATGTTTGGCAAATGCTTTTGAAACTGTGATATTCGGAATCGTCATAAAGTCGTAGTTTTCGTTGAGTGAGTCTAAAAATAGAATTCGTGTAAGTCTACTGAATGTAAGAAGCTCTCCCATATCTCATTCACAGGGTATAGGATAATTTTGTTTTATTACGTAATACAATTTCTCTGAGGGTTTACGATTTTTTGAGGCAAGGTGTATGCGTATGAAGATGAAAGTATGTCGAGATATTTAGAATAAGTATATACACACTTTAACCTGATTGTGGTGAAAATTTCGGCAATTTTGGGTAATTTATAACTTCCATTTTTTAGAACTATACAATTTATATTCAAAAGAATGTAATGAAAACTTGGTTTTTTTTGGAAATTATTATTGTCACAGGAAAATTAGTAAATCTGTCTTTCTTTTTTTCGTAAATTCTTTCCCCAAATTATGTTTTTTTCTTTGAAGCCAATAGTTTGACAATTTTTGCGTCCTAACGAGATACTTTTAAACTCGTCTAAATCGGGGGCACCAAACAGATTTCTCTTGCATTTTAAACTCTGTCAATAGCTGCTTCTTCCTTCAAAAGGCCTCATAAAAGCCCTCTAATAACTTTGCTCCTGGACGTTTGTACGATGCCATTAGCATTTCTGTACGAAGTAAAACGAAATAGCATTGCCTGCTTTGTGGTCGTTGTTGGTTACATTATTAATAGTTCACTGTTTCGTATAGTTTTTGGCTGGTTACATTATTAATGGTCCCCTCTAATAAACACTTGCTGCCAGCTATGCTCATTGTCCGGTTTGTCATTTGATTTACGCCAGTTTAGCTCAGTTGGATTTAGGCAATAGATTATAAGCGAAAATTCCGGAAAATATACTTTGATTTAGCAGAAAACAGTTAGCAGGCAATAAATAGTATAACAGTTTGAAAATAGGTCATCATTTTGTAATGCATATTTAGCGGATGTATCACCAAATGAATGTATTTTATTCTCCTTTACTGTTATTATTTCTCTTCTACTGATTTTACAACCTTAGTTGCTAAAACTCTTTAAGCAGCTTATATTGCTGCTACATTTTACCACACAATTAGTTGTCGTAAAGAGAATACCTTAAAAAATTAGTGATTTAAATAGGGATTCTAGAGAATTTTGCCATGATATGAGGGCTACCTTCATTTATGTACTGAATGAAAAGTTAAAACGATTCTCCAGCAGTCCTTATGAGGTATCACCTAAATGTAGGTCATACTCAGACCACAAAACAAAAGTTAAGCCACAGACAACTCGAAAACTTTTGTTTTTATTTTATTTTATTTTTTTACGTAACAAAATGACTCTGAGTGGGAGGATATGAAACTATGGAATTTAATATGTCTCTGGGTATGAGTTATAATAAAGTTTTGGGCAAAAGAATTAAAACATTGAATTTTGTGTAAGCCTAATGGCAGGCAACTCTTTAAAGTTTACCCAATAGCCTAATCATAGATAATAAAATAAATATGACAAAAATTTGTATGTAGGATGGATGCGAGTATAGTATAATATGAATTAGACTTAACAGTAAATTTACTGCCTGGGAATCATTTAAAATAGAGGTTAGATGAAGATGAAAATAACATAAAGTTTATCCGATACAATTTTAGTGGGGGCAAATTTGTAAAGATTACAGGGCAATTTTGGAGTCAATAAGAAAGAAAATGAAGACTAAAAATATTTACGAATGGATTTTCATTCAGTATATTGAAAGTTTTGTAATGTATGGCGTTAAGGTTCATACCATGTTCGAATATTCCTTGAAGTATGCTTTATTTTACAGGTTAAGTGAAGCCAAATAAATTAACTTTTACCTATATGCATGTGATCGACAATGTTATCAATAAATATTTAATACGTTAAAGGCATTCATACGTTAAAGACATTCACTGTATATGTTAAGAGGTAAACATGTTATATTTGCTCGGATATATAAGCAACAATTCAGCAATTTTAAGGACTTTGACAGTTCTTACTAAAGGGTGTCCTAAAAAGCAGGCAAAATTTAAATTTGGCGCCATTCGAAGTGTCATTGTTTGACATTTGAACAATTGTTATTGTTTGCTAGTAGAAGGTACGAGGTCAGTAAAAATGGAGCGCTACACGAATGAACAACGCATATCCTTGTGAAATTGTTTTACCAAAAAGGTGAAAGTTTTGCGGCTACAGTTCGCAAATTGCGATCAATTTGGGGTCACAATAATGCTTCCAAAGAGTCAACTGTAAAGAGATTAATGGATAAATTTGCCAAAGCTGGGTCTGTTACTGATGATGTCTCCAAATCCCCTATGCAGCGAATTTTGATGAAAGATTTGCATCTTCATGCATACAAAGTTCAATTGACTCAGGAACCGAAGTCAGCTGACCATGGACAGCGAAGGGAGTTCTTAATTGGGTATTGGAAAGACAACATGAAAATGCTGATTTTGCCGATAAAATCATTTTCAGTGACGAGGCCCATTTCCATCTTGATGGCTTCGTCAATAGGCAGAATTGTCGCATTTGGGGTGAGGAAAATCCTCGAGTGATTCACGAGAAGCAAATGAATCCTCAACGTGTCACTGTGTGGTGTGGATTTTGGGCTGGAGGAATCATTGGACCTTTTTTTATGAAAATGAGGCACTTCAAGCGCAAACAGTCAATGGTGTTCGGTATCGTGAAATGATAACCAATTTGTTCGTGCCTAGAATTGAAGAAATGAATGTGGAGCGCATGTGATTTCAATAAGACGGCGCCACATGTCATACAGTCAGACAAACAATTCAATTGTCAGTCATTTCCCGGTCGTGTTATTTCGCGTTTTGGAGACCAGAATTAGCCGCCTAGATCGTGCGATTTAACACCATTAGACTATTTTCTTTGGGGTTTTTTGAAGTCGATGGTGTACGTGAATAAGTCGAGGACGACTTAAGTCTTAAAAGAGGAAATTGGACGCTGGATTGATGAAATACCGCAGCATTTATGCAAAACGGTCATTAAAAATTTCATTAAAAGATCGCGTGTGTGCCAGCAAAGCCGCGGCGGCCATCTGCCCAATGTGTTGTACCATACATAAACTCATTCTGTCTACTTTACGATATAATAAAGTTTCACGATTTTATTACATTTTTTAAAATTTTTTTAAATTTTTTAAAATTTTTTTAAATTTTTTAAAATTTTTTTAAATTTTTTAAAATTTTTTAAAATTTTTTTAAATTTTTTAAATTCAGATATCTGTGTTATTTAAAATTTAAATCTTGCATTCTACCTATAGTTAGGGCGCCCTTTATAAACAGCATATGCATGTTATTGATTATCGTTGGAAAAAAGTGTATTGAAAAAAGTGAACTATGTTTTAAAAAAAGAAAATTTTTTTCGAACTTTGTTGTGTCTTCTTTGTTAGATCGGTTAGTTTTGAGACCGCCCCCTTATTATCTTTGATGACTGTTAGGAACAAATTCCGTTGCGATGCGCACAATGTACGATTCTAAACAGATGTTTGGGCTATCACTACACGCTGATTAGGGTAATTGTTCCGCCATCCCATTGTCCATCCCATTATAACAAACTGTCTATTATGAAATACAAGACATTGACATTTTTTCCCTTAAGCTTTCTTAATTATTAAAATTTATATAATAATATTTTCTTTAGCATAACCTAAGTCTGCTTATCCCCGTTTATTTTTTCGCCCAGTTTCTATAGAGCTTCCGTGAATTCCAATATTTGATAATCCCGTGATAAAAAAATATATTTACTCACTGTAATAACGCTTCGCACAATATGTTTACCTGCAATGACAAAAGAATCCGAAGTATTTATAAGAAACTGTAAGACGATTAATTAAATTATGTATTTTACATAATAAATTCTTGGAACTGCAAAGAAAATAAAAAGAACTAAACAATGAGAAGAATAATAAATAAGAAAAAACGGCGTTGCATAACTTCGGCAGTCAATATAATAAAATATTGATAATTTACTTTTATACGAGCAGTCATCAATATGTTATGTAAAACCAAATTCAAAGTTTACCTTCAGATGTTTTTGTTTGCTTGGGCATTTTAATTAATTGAATGCCAAGAGTGAGCAGGAACATTAAATTATATAGCTTATAAGGAATGCAGGAAAACTGAAAAAACAAAATGCTGAATAATAAATTTCCGAAACGAGAAGGAATGAGTGAGTGTTTGTGGCGATATATGCATACAAACTCTTTGAATATGAGCAGCTTCGCTCTGTATAAATCATTGGAAATCAAAAAAAAAAAAAAAAAAAAAAAAATTTATATATTTTTAATATGGCCCTTATAAATAACTCGTTAGGGTTATAAAAACTTTTTGCAAAATCTTTGAAATAACATTAAAATGATTTGTCTAACTATATGTTTTACAAAGTGAAATGCTGCCAACGAAGTTGCGGGCATTTGCTATGCCGTATTTCACTTTCTAAAACATAAATTGAATGTTCGTTGGATCTGGTATTTATTTGCAAATATCTGGAAAAGTTGTCATTTTTCGTATGCTGTATTCTATGGTTCTGAATTCAGCAATTCAATCAACGTAATGATCTCCTCTATTATCTCCGAAAAGCAATGGTATTTGCGATTGCTCAGTTTCAGTTTTACTTTTGTCATTTTATTTAAAGGTATACAAGAAATTTTATTCTGTTTTGTATTCGGACTATAACTTCATGCTTCGATTTGTGCTTTTTTCGAAATATAATCAGATAATAATCAGAAAACGGCTTTCCTATCAAACCATAAAACACCATATATATTGATTTGAGGGCAACAGATGAAATTCTTATTTTATATATTTGAAATCCGATGTGGCTCATTTCAATACGGCTTCCTTATTAAAACATAATAAGGCATATATTATGATTTGAAGGCAACAGATGAAACTATTATTTTATCTATTTGAAATTAGATCTAGCTTTAAAAAATTGACAATCCAAATGGTGGTGGCTTAAAATGCTTCAAGTACCTTTATTGAGAACAAAGGCATCAAGCTGTCACGAATTTTCATAGCTGTTTACAAATTTTATTTGTTTTTAAATCGAAAATTTTCCAATGAATGACAAGCAAAATATTTCCTGAATTGAATTTAAAGACAAAATTGTTTATAATTTCGTTTCACACATTTTAATCAACATAAAAAATTTTTGCATTTTCATTTCTTCATACACAAGAAATGGAAATGCGGAATCACAATTTAATTTAATTTAAGTTTTTGGTTTCGAAATAAAAATTATTTATATGTATATAATGATTTTACTTCAAATACCAGCAATACCGAGCGTTGTCATACTGAAGAATCACCTTTTCCTGCCTCTCGTAAATTCAATTAGAGAGAAAATTATTTATTTATTTATAATTTTATTTATTTATTTATTTATTTATAATTTTTCATTTTAATCAACATACAAATTATTGAATTTTTATCTCTTGTATGTGAAGCAGAATCAAAGCTTAATCTACTTTTAGTTTTTCGTTTCTAAATAAGAATTATTTATGTACAATAATTTTACTTCAAATATCAGGAATACCGAGCGTTGTCATGCTGAAGAATCACTTTTTCGTGCCTCTCCGCATATTGTGGGCATTTCTCGCACAGAGTTCGGCTCAATTGCATTAATTGAGGTCGATGCCGATCTCCAGTGATGGTTTCAACAGCATGGTTTCAAAGAAGAAAATCAATACTTCCCGCATATGACGATTGTTTGGCACAAAATTATAGATATTCATACAACCAAAAGAGTATGACGTCAAAAGAAAATCACTGTACTGTGTCGAGGCGGTATGTTTACCATATGCCTAAGATTCGCTCATGACGTTTAGGTTGTGACAGAATCGACTAACACTTACAGCTGGCGCCATCTATTGGAAAATAGCGGGAACTTAGTTGCGCACCTAATTATTTTATTTCAAATACCAGAAATTGTGTATAATATTAATTGAAATACCAGAAACTGAAACAAATCAAACTTATTATTAATAGAGCTTTGGTTTTTGAATTGGAAATCAAAATTGTTTATATAATTTTACGTCAAATACCAGAAACTGGAATAAATCGAACTTATTCGATGGTTTAACTTCGTTTCGTTGCCGGTATGTACCAAAAAGTAAATTCTTTTATGGCCGCCTACGTTGTCAAAAGAATTTGTGCTTCCAATTACATGACTAGAACTCCTGCCATGCTCGTCCTCTTTTTATCCAAATATCAATTTCTTTTGCAAGCGATGATTTTAATAAGTAATAAACGGCGAACAATTGCGATAGCATCAAAATTGTTAGGACCTTTTCCTAGATGGTCCACGTTTGACTTGGCTATCCCAGGGGGACGTTGGCAGTCGCATTGTAATATGCCCAGTGTGTTCTACACCGTGGGTAAGGCCTTCACGGCGAGGCTCACGTTAAACTCCCGTGGATTCTGTCTTAACCCTTGGAAGTACTAGTTTTAAAAAAAATCCTTTCAGCGCTTGTTTTCGATTCCTTTTATATTAGCTCCTTCCTTTTTAAGGGGAATTTCAACATTTCTTAATATGTAAGTCTTAAAATGTAGTCTGTTACTGGAAGATATTGAATTTTGATCCCCTTTCTTTCCTGTTTCGCTGCCTACTGGGGTAGACACTCGAAGTGTTAGAAATAGTGAACGGGCGCTTATATTTTGATAGCATGAAAAAATGCCATGAAATTGAACATCATAAAACAACGACATCGCCAGACATGGTTCGAAATGTAAAGGCTGTAAACCACGACAAAGCGCAGTATAATTGATCAAAAATTTCAATGTGCCTGCTAGTAGCATGGGACGCATATTACGCATATTATTATCATGGATTACGATTGAAACTCTACAAAATACAAAAAATGCAAGATTTAACACCTGCACATCCCTGGATTCTGTCTTCCTAAATTCAACATCAGCCCTGAATTGCCGCAGATCTCTTAACGAGATGGCTCAGTATTTCAACATTCACCTTACGTGGGTGCCGGACAACAGGGACATACCAGGAACTGCAGAGCAGATGAGCTGGCAAGACTAGCGACAACCTTACAGACTCCAGCCGAGTTGGAGTCCGTGGGCATGCCTCTAGCCACTTGCAAGCTTTTACTGCGAGATAGAGCATATTTAGCAGCAAATGGTAAGTAAGCGCTTGCCAGAGGCTTTAATCAATCCAGGCAGATGTGACCTTGCCTATATCTTAAGCGTTTACTCACACACTGCTGTCGCTATTAAGATTCAACATAGCATTGCTTGTACCGTCATGATGGGACACTGGAAGACATACAATGCGACTGAAGGTTGCGACTAGTGACTCCTACAGGAGCTTTTGGGATGAAGAAAAGGAAGAGTCAATAGAAGACTTTCTCTGCAATTGCCCCGCACTGGATAAAAGGCGGGGATCAACACTGGGCTCTTATTTCTTTAGGGACGATATAGATATTGTCCGACTTAAGAGCTTTTTGAGGCGTTCAAGTTGGTCCAACGGGGGAAATTAGGGACAACCTTATCTTTAGTTTCCGTGGTATCACAATAGATTACACAGTCAGAGTCTGTCTATTCAGATTGCCACACTGACCTAACCCAACCTAGCACCTACACAGAAAAAAGTTCGCCTGGCAATAGCAAAAATGTGAAAAAACTTGCACGTTGATAACAAGCTCGAAAATTGGGTCTTTTCTAATGATATGGTTCAATATGGTTCAGCAATATGTAAATCAATCAAATCAATTGTAAGTGTTTAGATGTGCAAATCAGAAGACAATTTCGATCAGCGAATTGCTCTGCGAAAGCAAGCCCCAGCATTAGTGATGGTTTGGGCCTCAGCAGCTGCAAATATTAAATTGCATCTAAACAATATTTGGGGTCGCAACATTATTTATATATAGGTATTTGGGATTAGGGAACTTTAAATGTTATGGAAAAAAATCATTAATTTACCTTTAAATCTATGCTACTTTTTGTTACGCTTCACAAAATTTCAGGGTTCTTACCAAAGTTCTTTATGCATTTGGTTGTTCGTGAGTTAAGTATTATTTTTTTTAAGTTTTAATTTTAATTTGCACCATTGCGTTAGCGTATATAAGATGCTTTTAGCAAGCGGCAAATTATGCCACAAGTACTTTACGCCTTAAGGTAACCATCCGACATAAAGTTTGTGTTTTTTCCTAAATTTTCGGAGTTAAGATTAAATTTCCATTCATTGTAACAAATATCACGGACGGGAATGACTGCAGTGTTTACATTAATTAAGTAATCCATAAATGTTGAATTTTCTATACTTTAAATTGAAGTAATTTAAAATTTTTCTGATGTACAAATCCAAAAACAACATTTAAAAGGTGGCCTTTATCGTATAGAACAAAATCGACGACACAAACTATCGATATGTTTGATATTGAACTGAGTGTGAGAGTAACTGCATAAAATTCCATAATAGTGTCTTTTCATATTGTGAATAAAATTTAATTAAATTTACGACAATTTTACTAGTAAACAAAGTATTGTTAAAAAACCGTTCCATACTTTTGGGCGAATTAAAAAGCTAGACATTCTCCCATAAATTATATTGGGTGCATACATGCATTTTTCTTGTCACAAAGCAAAGCAAAAGCAGTGAACCACGGTAGATAACGAAACAAAATAGGTCTCATCCTGAACTTGCAAATGTTAAATATAATAATATGGGGTTTTGCATTGCAATTATTTTGTCATAAAGCTTACATTTTAAATGTAAAATTAAATGTAACATTTAGGCATACTTGTGATATCACCAGGCAGTCAATAAATTCGAATTGTAAAAATTCACACATTCGCACTGATTTTTGGAATCACAACTAAAATGATGTTAACACTCGGGATGCATGACCACAATTGTGACATTGACAATGAGGCTTGAAATCAGTATCTGAAGTATAATTATACAGGGTGGGCCATAAGAATGTTGGCAGTTTAAATATTCAATTAAAAAAAAACTACGAAACATAACAAAATATATTTGTATTTTTAAAAAGTAGAAGCATGGCAATTTTTAAGACTTAAAAATAATGTTGTCCAAATGGCTTCCCTCGGCTGCTTGACACTCTTGGAACCGAAGTCTCAAATTTTGGAAAACTCGTTCAAAAGTTGTTCTCGGTATTTTGTTACTTTCCTGAATAATGTTCCTCTTCAACTGCTCTAAATTGATCGGATTATTCTCGTAGACTACCGATTTGAGGTAGCCCCATAGAAAATAATCGCATGGAGAGAGATCGGGGCTACGTGGGGGCCATTCAATATCCCCCCTTTTTCAGCAGCTCTATGGATACCCTAGCCATATGACATGTGGCCCCATCCTGTTGAAACCACATCCTCGAGGTACTGCCTTGAAGTTCTTGCAAAGCTGGCACCAAAAAGTCTGCTAGCATGTTGCAATAATTGTTCGCTCTAACCGTCATCGCATGCCCGGTTGTCGTTATCCCAGCCCACACGACAAGCTTAGGGCTGTAAAGTGGGCGTTCATGCAAGCGTCGGGGATTAGTCTCGTACTAGAACCGAAAATTTTGCTTGTTCACATGGCCATTAAGGTGAAAATTGGCATCATCACTAAAAATCACGTTGTTGAAATTGTTGAACCGCTCTAGCATCAAATTGACAAAGTTAAATCGGTTATTGGCATCATCGGGTTTTAATTCTTGGACTATCTGAATCTTATAAGCCTTCAAATGCAAATCACGTTTCAAAATTCATCGTAAAGTTGTTCTTTTGACATCCAAAGACTGACTTCTCTTACGTGTTGACTGTTGCGGATTTCGCTGAACTGAAACACGAACACGCTCCACAATGTCGGCTGATCTTGCAGAAACTGGGCGACCACGAACCGTAATTGGTACTGTTGAGCCGGTTGTTTCGAACATTCTGATCCATTTTCGTATCACATTGGCGCATGGAACTTCACTTAAATCGTGTAAACCGTGTTCATGCCGATACAAACGTCGTGCAGTAATCACTGATTTATTGTTTTCGTAATACGCTCGGACACAAAATGCACGCTGCACTCCCGTGTACGGCTCCATGGCGACTAAATTTCCAGGAAGCGGCGCAGCGAACAACATATCCCCCCGCCACCCCGCGCCGCGCGTTAGCGAGAAATTGAAGAATTAAATCGCCAACACTCATATGGCCCACCCTGTATATTGAAAAATTAAAAATTCTAAATGATATAATCACACAATTAGAAAATCGATTTTATGATGTAATGTAATTTCATTTACTCATCAATGATCACATAGTCGTTTATACACACATCCCAATCATTCACATGTATTCATTAATGACGAAGGAGCAAAAATATGTATTATAATGTACCATAACTAAACTAAACCAGGACAATGACATTTTCCGCAGGAAACCCAAAAGTATGACATACTTTAAGGCATACTCGTATACCATTGCACACACACATAAGTATTTAAACCTGAATACAATACCAGCAAATATATAATAATGAGTATAGTAAAATACAATCTCATGTTAAAACAATACCTTAAGGGAGAACAATGAACGAGCAGCAGAAACGGGAAACGGGAACACAGCAATATTGCAAAAAGTCTATAGAGAAATGTGGCTGTGCCTGCTGTCTGTCCGTCCATTCGGTAATATCGAATTCTTTATTTTCTTTATACACAAACAAATACAGACACACATACAGGAGTACAGCCAGCATTGTAGTTATTTGTACTAGGACAATGCTAGGTGGTGGTGCATTGTATATAAGTATGTGAAATCTGTTTGCATTGAAAGCAAATAATGTTATATTAAATATATATTTTTGTTCGATTTTAAGTATGTTTCAAAACTGGAACGAACGTTGAAGGGATGAGCAAACAACACACACACAAGTTTACAGCAACAAAAGACGAGTAAAAGTAATCAAGTTATTGTTGTCTGCTTTCCTTGTTTGATGCTTCACAATTTTACAGTTGTATTCAACATTTACAAGCATTTCCGTTTCCGGCGGATATTGTAAACAATGTACATCGTACATTGATATATTTACTTTACAACGACGTTTGTTATGTATTCATTTACTTAGTTTGTCTTCAAAATTGAGTTTTTGCGTTTGCTTTAAGAAAATTATTAATGAAATTTTAATGTTTTCCTTTGATGTTGTGGAGAATCTGATTAGTCTAAGAAGTTCTTTATTCATTTGCATTTGCACAGTTGTTGATTTTGTTACAATTCATGTAACAGAAGTCAGTGTAAAGATTAGAATTTCAAAGACTATCAGTTGATAGTGGCAGATTAAATATACATGTATGTATTATATTGCATATTCTGAGAGAGTATGTGAATCTAGAACATTCTGGATGACGTTAATGAAATTAGTTAGTTGCAAAATATGTTCTGGATGTGCTAGCATTTAATGCTACAAAATCTTTCTACTACTTTATGTCGGATTTTGCAGAAAGCTGTAGAAAAAACGAAAGAGCAGATATGAGCCCTTGATTTTGAAAGTGGAGTAAGTCACAATTTCCTTGTTTCGAGATATTTTGAGTTTTGCATTTTAAAGGATTAAAAAATTTTTTTTTGTATTGTGGAACATGATTTTTCGACAGTAAACTAATGTCAGCAAACAACTATTTATTATGATTGTGAAATTTATAACCATTTTTAAAAGGAAATGTTGTTTTGAAAGGTTGAAATAACTTATACCACTTTCAAAATTAACTGCATGACTTTATAAATGACTTATACCATCAGGAAAACATTTTTATTAATTATTAAAATTTTCTTCAAACTCATATCATTGTAATCAAGTAAATTATTTATTAGCATTTAGATAAATAAAGTATTTGTGAAAAATTGGTGGGATATAGGGTAGTAAATCTATCATATCTTTACGTTTTTCTTCTGTTATTGATCTAATGTTTGTGCATAATAGAAGCAAATCAATATTTTGGAATATTCTGGGTCTTCCTCTTTTAGGTGAGAGGTCTAATACTTTGAAGGAAGTTTTATAAAACATCTTATATGGAGAATTTTTTTAGAAATCTGATCCATTGTATTTTTAGCTAAGACACAGCTTCTCCATTAGTGTTTTTCTTTCTATTATTCGTTGATTCTTTTAGTTGTTTTGTCGAAATGAAATCTTTCTGAGCCATTTGTACTACCAAAAATGGGTTTCTCTTTTTACATGATTCTATTAAATTATAATTATGCTCAGGAATGTGTAAATAATTCGATTTTTTAATTTTAGTTCCTATCAAACCAAAATCGCGATCATTTGGCAAAAAAGTTTACCACTCACGTGCTTAGACTCTTTTGTTTCGTATTCCTCTCCACTATTTCTCTTCATTTTTCTTATATTTTGCATAATTACGTGGATTTCGAGTTCTCTTTCTTGACTTCATGTAGGTTTCTTCCATTTGTAGGGGTTCCGAATTCACTTTTAAAGTATAAACTGATTCATCTCAAGATGATATTAGTCTTATTCGTTTCTATTTCATGGGATTATTACTTATATTTCTTCGCCGTATAATGTCTACAATTAACTATATATGTAAATAGTATGTTTTTACATTAAAAGGATTACTTAATCATACCTGAACCGCTATCTGAAGACATGACAAAATTACTAATTATTTTGCCAAACTTTGTGAACAGACTGACTTATACCACTATCAAAACAAACAGTAACTGTTTTTTGTTTACCAACCAAAAAATCCATTTCATTGAGTTAAACTGCTAAACTCTTCAGATTATGTTATTTTATTAGAATTTGATATGAAATAACTGAAAAAAAAAAAATTTTTGACTTATACCACTACCAAAATCAAGGACTCGTATTTTACATTAGAAATTTCAACCAAAAGCTAAAAAATAAAGTTTATGGTACGGAAAAATGGAATGGAAATTTGGTAGCGGATATGCAGAATGTGCTGCATATGATGAAAATTGGTTTTCAAATTAATATTTGCGGAATACAAATTTTATGTGGATGTCAAAATCATATCAATTATCATCATTGAGCCAAAAGGAGACCACAATAAGAATGTCACAGCTTAAATGCTACAAAGCTGTTTTTAGTGCCGACGTCCCATCGACAGAGCTTTCTAAAACCTCTGCCAGATTCTAAATACGATTTGGCTAAAGGAATGCAGCCATGACGATTGTGGGCGTGTTATTATGCGTTGTTCAATTATAATGTGTTAAACATCTAAAGGGGGATAAGTATTTTATCCTTCTTATATGATGTTTAATGTAAATATTTCGAGAAATTCAAATAGTCGACAAGTCTAATAAAAGCTTTTCAAAATGACGTTCGGTATCACCATTAAACTGTGGATCTCGTTCTGTGAGTCTAGAAATAAAACCCTTGCAAGCTCATTAAACGTGAGAAGTTCTTCTATACGCCATGCATGGCGGGCAAGGAAATTGTTCCTTATAAGCGTGTTGGATGAACGGCTAAAGTTTGTTTAGAGTGAACATTAACAATGTGGTTCTAGACGTTATAAAACGCAAAATATTAAATCTTTGTGAAGACCCTACATCAAGCTAAATCTTTGATATGTGCTTCAGTGAAAGTAATTTGCGGAATGAAATTTGCCAAACGGAAAACCACAGCGTAGATAGGCGAATATCTTATCTGAAAGTTCGGTGAGGTGTTAATTTATCGCGTAATCTTTTGAATATTTTTCTCGAGATGATAGTTAAAAATGTTACAATCCATACGAATGCCAGAATTTTAAACATATATTGCTTGCATATAATGACGCTATAATCATCATATTTCGAAACTGCGATAGGTTGCTGCAACCTGCTCAGGCTTTAATATGGAGTTAAAAAATGGGACTGACGATAAACGTGGACAAAATCAGGTTAGTCGTTGTGACAAACAAAGCTTTTAGTCATTGGAAAGCTCTGTGAACACTGATAACTATAAGTTTGAAGTGGTATCGGATGATTATAACTACCTCGGCTCCTTCGTCAATAGAATATATTTTTATGCCAAATAGGAGAAGAGTATTAGGATAGGAGCTGTTATGGATTAAGTAAACAGTTTTATGACAAAATCCTCTATCAACGAACAAATATCTAACCCTAGTCCTATTCATCGTGCTTCTGTGTAGCAAAGAAAGGGCATGAATCTTTGCTGGAAGATTACAAGAGAAGGATAATTCATAAAAATACGGACTATAGTTTCAAAATTAGTTACGGTTTTATTTTTCTATTGGCATTTTTTAAAATCTCTATAGTACAATTGCGACATTTTTGCAACAAATTCTTCAAATTCATTAAGATTTTAACAAACCGTAGAGTAAATACTTAGGCGAATAAATTTAGTTATGTGAAATATATTGTCCTGTATGCACTCGCTGTGAAATGAAATTGTGGTACATCATGGGCCTATCTTACAAATTGTTTTTGTAGTGCTTATTTGCCGAAAACCATATCAATAAGAAAATGAAAAGTTAATGTTTGTCCAATGAAATGAATCAAATCTATTTTGAAACCGCATAGTATTCCTTTGTCTTGAGACATACATATGTATGGATTGTTCGGAAAGTTCGTTCGGTTTTTAAGGAATTTAATTTATTTGCCAATTCCAATTTCAATACCTATATATGAAAACAATTATTTTCATCTATTACATAATTTGCCCCTCTTTCAATAACTTCTTTCCGCCTCTCAGGGAGCTTTTTAATTCCTCTCTCATAAAACTCACGTGGCCTTTCTAAAAAAAACGTTCAATTCGATTTTTCACTTCCTCGTTGTTATGGGAATTCAAATTCTTCAAGTGGTTGCTCAGACTGCGAAATAGGTGCTGGTCGAATAGGGTGAAGTCCGGGCAGTATGGTGGGTGAAGCAAAACTGCCCACCCAAGCTCTGACAGTTTCTGACGGGTCCGCAAGGCAGTCAAGATGGAAAATGACGTCTTTGCGATTGATAAGCCTCGGCCGTTTTTCTTCCAATTCCGCCTTCAATTTATCTAATTGTGCGATATACTTCACATTAATCGTTTGATTTGTAAGGAGAAGCTCAAAAAAGACTACTCCTTTGACATTCCACCAAATCGATAACATTACCTTCCTGCGGTGAAGGCCCGCTTTAGAGGTACATTGAAGGGGTTCATTTAGTTTCCTCCATGATCTTTTCTGCGTTACATTGGTGTAGACTATCTATTATTCTTCCCTTGTCCTGAGATTCTTCAGAAATGATGTCTTGTTATTTCTTAGCCTTTGGTTATCGAAGATGTCAACGCGATTCAGGCGTTTGGCATCGGTGAGAGAGTGAGGTACCTACACATCGAGGTTGCTCACAAATCCCAGCTCTTTTATGACCCCGTGAACTGTTGAGACTGATTTTTTGATTATTGCATGTGGATTAACAATAATTGAAGCTCTCACCGCCTCGGAAACAACTTCTTTGGTCGTCCTAGTCTGGAAGCTTCCGTTACGGAAAAGTTGCCATTGAAGATCTTTTAAATAATTTCTGGCAAGTTCTTTCATTTGATCCGTTTTCTTCACAAAAAAAACTTTATTTTCGTCTGGCTTCACCAGCCGTTTTTTCTTTTCGGAAATAATACAGCAGCACAACATGGCTAAAATGCTCTTTTTTGGTAATTTTTCCACTTTTTAAAGCCTTTTTTTTAAACGCTATAACCTCTCACGACTAGAACAAGAACATAAGTAAAAAATAATGAATAGTTTAGATAAAGGGTTGGGGAAATTATGATAGTTTTTGAAGGAACTCTACGCCATGAGAAGTGAAGTAAGATGAACTAACGAATTAACCGAACGAACCCGATATTTATTTCTCTAAGTTCCAGAAGTGGTTTGTTGAACTCAAATTCACCAATATATTCAATACTTTGTCTTGTATTCTCCAACCTGCACTGCAGTCCTTATATGGTGCCGATTCTTGTATTGAAAACTGACTGATTTTAATGAAAACTGATCGTGTGAGGAAGTTATGATAGTGTTTGAAGGAACTCCACGTCATGAGAAGTGACGTATGGTGAACTGACGAATTAACCCAACGAACTTTCCGCACAACCCGATATGTATCAATTACATTGGTCATGGTTCATTTAATGGATATTTCTCAATGGAACAACTTACTGCGCGACTTTATTACAAATCTGTCTCCTAACTGCGAATGGTCATCCAAGTTCTGGCGCTTCCAGCTCTTTTTATTATCAAGAAAACAATTTCGTGCGGTGTTAAATTAAATTATGTCATATTTTTTTGTGTATCTTTCAGTTTCTGAAAATAAAAGGTTTTCATCTAATTGAAAACTACACAATTTCTTTACCCAGTAAAAGCGTCAACTTTATACAATACTTTTTTGCACCAAAAGGTCATTTGTAATTTCATTATTTGACACCGATATAGCTTCTTAAACAAAGACACACTCAAACACCAAATTGACAATTTATTGAAACTCCAAAAGAGTGAAAGTTAAATGATGAAATACAAGAAAGCAAATTCAAAAGCTAGAACATCCCTAAAAAACCAGAAACTTCCATAAACAGTGGTAGATACAGCAGTAGTCAGAGCCGTAGCCAGGATCCAGGTGCCCTGGATTACAGGGCACCATAGTCTGTGATACGTTTCTCTCATTGTAAATTGTTGTCTACGACGAATCTCTGGATGTGAAAGATATTTATGACATTCATTAGTCTGTTAAAAACAAATTAAGATAAAAGTTACCTCATGAAATAAGGAATGTCGTATTGAAAAAAAGAAAATATATATATATTTTTTTTATATATTTCATTCAAGTTTAAAGGTATTCATGGCTTCATTATTCGGTACATTGAAAAGGCGTCTTTTGCATAAATGAGTGTTATTTGCAAATAAAATGTGATGTAGGAATAAAAATTAATGACATTTTAGCAACTATTTGTGATGTTATCAAAGGCGTAGATTTCCATGTTTCCCAGCAGTTAAGTCTCCAATCAAAATCCTGAAACTTATTGTTGTGACAATTTTTATGCGCGAAATTTTTAAGATTAATTGTTTAGGCTCATTTTCTGATTGAAATGGGAAAGATTGCTGTTATAAATACATGGGTTTGTTCAAAGTTCAATTCGACATCATCATTCTATAAATAAAAGTTTATATAAAGGATGGTTATTAAGATCACTTGTTATTATGAAGAAAGAAGAATTTTTACGAGCCGCCACGAAAATCTTCTCCAAGGGGAAACAAATTGACCAACAGCAATCAAATCAATCTAATTCACAAATTCCCGTTGGTACAATCGTGCAGAAAACTGCATTGTTTATTCAAAAGCTTTGCAGTGTACCGCTTATGCAATGTTTATTAAAGCCACCAGCGTAGAATGGGCATAAACGAAGTTCATCGTTCCGTTTGTAACAACTGAAACTACACATCTTGCATCCGTAAAGTACTACATATAGCGTGCTGTCAATTTTTCGAATTCAAAAGCAAAGTCAAATAAAATACACATAAAGCTGATGTAACCTGACCAGTAGGTCGATGATGACGACCATAATCACTCCGTAATGCACTAAAAATGCCCAAGTTCGTATCATCACTTTTGTAGTAAGTTTTAACTATTTTTACGCGTATTTCCGTCTGTTAAACGATTCATATTCGTAAATGGCAAACCTTTCACTAAATAAATAATACTTCAGATGACAGGTATTTACCAGCTGACAGCCTTGCCAGAGTGGTGATTTTAAAACCACTAAATAAATAACCTTGAATTAGGTATACAGGGTTGCCCTTATTCGACGGACCCATGTTTTTAAAAAAAAAATCAAAGAAAAAAATAAAAATTTGGAGGTTGGCAATCTTATTCATTTAATTTGTTCCAAGTAGATTTGTTTACATCAATTTTTGAATATGATATCTCTCAAATGGCCGCCTCTGGCGTTGATGGCGTATTGTGCCCTTTTTGCAGCATTTTCCATCGTTTTCGCCAACAAAACGGCCCAATGACCGTTTTCGCACTAACGCCGCACCAAACTGTGACTTTTTTTGTCATGAAGAGGCAATTCTTGGATCTCCTGAGGATTTTCAGTGGCGTAAATACGACAATTTTGCTTATATACTGTCCCATTCAATGTGAAATGGGCTTCATCGGACATGATAATTTTGTTCCAAACTTGCTCGTCATCATCGGCCATTTCGATGACTCGTTGGGCCCATTCCAATTGACGAGGCTTGTCCGCAGGCAACAATCTTTGCGCCAATTGAATTTTGTACGGAACAAATGCAAATCAACGCGAATAATCCGTTGTAAAGTGGACGGAGCCATGCCCAACTGCTGAGAACGGCGTTTTTGGGATGTTCTTGGGGACCTCTCAACACTAGCTCGTACGGCAGCGATATTCTCGGCCGATCGCCTTGGTCGACTTTTATTTGGCCTCTTCGGATTAGAAAGAGCCTCACCAGTCGAAAATTTTTCGTATAAACGCTTAATGGTGTTCTTAGAAGGCGCACTTCTCACATTTTTTAATATTTTAAAAGCACGTTGAGTTTTCACAATTGACTTCTTCTGTTGAATGTAAATTTCAACTATTTCAGAGCGCTCGCGTGGCGTGTATTGTTCCATGGTAAAAATCAGCTTGGACTGACGCTTCAAACACGGTATGTCATTAAGCGATCTGACATCTCTGTCAAAAGTTATGGCGTTGCCAGATGGGTCCGTCGAATATGGGCAACCCTGTATATAAAATATTGTATATATAAAATTTTTGTTCACTTGTACGTTTCATACGAAATGTCGAGAAAAAATTGCGCTGGAGCTGTGTCGTTCATTGCAGAAAATTGTTGAATATAGTAATATGCTTTCGAATACTTTAAAAGAAAAATGTATTTCAAACACAAACACGAAAATTGAATTCATATCAGTGTAGGAAAATTTAAAAAAAAAGAAAAAAAAAAAATATAGAAAAATAGAAAAATTTTCATATCTCAGAAATGGAGATAGGAAGTTAGCTAATTTTTGGGGATTTCTAAGGAAGCTGGAGAAGTTATTAAAAGTTAACAGTTACTTCTTATTGTTAATACAATGTATTATTCCCAACTCATTTGTTTATTCATTTGAAATTCATGATCTGGAGTCAACTGTAACTTGGATCTTTACTATTGAAATTCCAAAATCCATGCTATTATCGGCATTATTATTAATCCAGATTAGGTTGACTGCAAATATGTCTCAAACATTGTTCTATTTGAACATTTCCTAAATTGCTTCGATTAGCCGATATAATTGATGAAACTTATGAAACCATAGTTATAACCAGGCACCGTCATCGAATCGATATTAATATGAAAAATACTGGGTGCATAAATAACTCTCCGCCGTTTTGCAATAAATGTCCCCAACAGTAGGCTATGACTGAAATTGTCAGATATAAAACGTCATATTATTAAGTTAGACATCTGGCAACACCATAATCGTGAGTTATTAATGATTTTGAAACGGTATTTTACATTTCTTTTGTGCAAAGGTGTCAGTTTTTGGCCCGAATAATCGTTATTTGCGATAACTTTTGATTTAACGCCTTAATTTGAAGAAATCTTCAGCTGCAGCCCATGAATTGCTTACAGAAGTATATGACGATGCTGTTTCAAGTGGGAGAAATCGTCGCGAATGGTTGCAAAAGTTTAAAGATGGTGAAGCCAAGGAAAGTAATGGCAGACCGAAAGTGTGCGAGGAAGCGGAATTGAAATCATTATTGAAAGAGATTTCCTTCTAAATACAAGATAAACTTGTAGCTACATTAGCGGTGACTCCATAAAAAACTACACATCGTTTAAAATCGGTGGAATTGATTCAAAGGAAAAGAAATTGATCTTCATATGAATGTTGATTTTTCAAGATTGAATGTTGGTTAAATGTCGATTTTGCACTTGCTGGGCATAAACGAATTCGGTTTCTGCAGCATATAGCCACTGATAATGGAAGATGGATCCACCATTGTAACTCAAAGTAGAGGAAAGGGTGGGGATTATGTGGCCTTACTTCAACATGAACAGTCAAGCCGAATATTCATGGAAAAAAGCTCATGTTTTATACTTGATGGCATCAACTTGGTGTCGCGTATTATGAGTCGTTCAGACAAAACGAAACCATTATTGGAGCTCTTTACTAAAGGTGATAGATGAGATTGAGCGGGGCATTCAAGGATAAACACAACTACAACAACTGAAGGCACCAGCAAAATATTCAAAAGCTTGCTATTGGCGAGGTATTCGTATCCATCTAGAATGGTGAAAAAAGAAGTGCTGTTGGGGATGGGCAACATTTAGAATAATGCATAATGTGGTCTTTTTCACAATAAGTAATCAATTTTTGGCCGCAAAACATTCCCAATAAATTCGTTTCAATTTCTGGTATCCCAATCAGAATTATACACAAGTATGATTCTGCTTTCGAAAGTAAAATTAAAATTTTATTAAAACTTCATTTAGATCAATAAAACGGAAATGAAACTGCTAATAATTTTCTGATTCATACAACCGAAAGGAAACTATAAACAATATTGATTCTGATTCAGTTAAAGAAACGTTTCGTTTTTAAATTTTAAATAAATAAAATAAATAATATGGAATATATTATAATAAATATTAGTAATATAAATAAATAAATTTAAAATTAATAACAGCTATGAAACTTTACGCATTTCAGAAAAAAGTGGCTTCAGAACTGTTCTCGGACTGGGAACGACAACTACAGCAGGTTTCATCTGAGATTCAGATTAACAGCATAAAACGATAGTTTAATTTCTGGTCTTCGTATCAAAATATCGGTTTCATTATTTTTTGATAGAAAAATAGAATCAATATTAGTTTTTAATTTATTTCGTTTAATAATAATTTCATATAGGAAATATAGAGTGACAGATTGTTTCGAATGTAAAATCAAACTTCAGGTGAACATTTAGAAAAAAATGCAGAATCAAAACCGAAAAGAAACTAAACTTTCATGAAGGGCTCTGTCTACAACTAATGTAATTGATTTCTTCAAAGATGGCGTTTCGATGTTGACAGTTCTTGGCGGCCATATTGTTTTAGAGACATCTGTCAATTCTTTTATTTATTATTCACTCACGTGGGCAGCACGTGCAAATGAAAATTGAAAATTTTACATAATGCGAAGACGCTGATCTTCAAATAAAATAATGTTCTATTCCATTTCAATATCAGCTCGATCTATTTGAAACCCCCCTTTTCTTAATTCTCATTCCAAAGCATTACTTTATTATAAACAATACAGTCACCCTCACTCCTGAAAATTGGAGACATTTGGAGAAAAACTATTTCTAATTTAAAGATTACAATAACGGAGGCATTCACAATTCGATATCAATTCGACGATATCAAAAAGACTGTTTAACTGTTTTATCATGTTTATGCCAAAAATATACCAAATAATATTTACATGGCAACTGTAATACAATTTAATCTATTAGCGTCATCAGAAAAGGTTGCTGAAATTGACCCCCCTCAGACTAATTTGCGGTGTAATTTAATGCTTTTAAAATCGAAATTATAATAATTCTGTTAACTTGACTTTCTGTTATGCCAAAAACAAAAAACAAAAAAAAAAAAAAAAACAAAAAAAACCTTGGACATCCACCCCTAACAGAAATTTTGACTACAACCATGGTGATACTCAAAACGCTCCACATTCACATTTACCACTAAAAAAATGTAATCTAAGGCTGTGTGCCAGTTATAGGTCCTTCTACATACAGACGAATATACTCGTAAGATTTCCCTTCGTATGTGTCCAATTGCTAAGAACAACAAAAACAAACAGATAAAAATAATCAAATTATTTCCCAATGTATATGTGTGTTATAATACATTACATTATGTATGATGGTGTTTGTCATGGGATAATAAAATACAAAATTCATTCGTTGCCATAACAGGACTCACATATGCATACATACATATATACACACATACCTATGTCACATGTGGTATATATCCAGGCAATGATAGACAATTTTTTATTGAGCATAAGAATGAAGATATCGATGTGGCAAAAGTTGACAGTACTCGAAAGGATAACAGCAACAATAAAAAATGAATATCTAGAATAAGAATAAACTGGACCTAGGGATTATTATATGGTCTTGAGTAGTTTACTAATTTGTTGGTGTAATGGTATGGGAATACGGGAAAACTTCCTACAATATCTTATTTATCATCTAGCCTTTGACCGTAAAGCTTAAGCATTTCTAAGAAACTGAAAGTTGCAGTCAGTGTTAGTCCTTAGGGAAATCTTTTGATTTATATAAAAAGCAATCATAAAAATTGGATTATGGCTATAGAATGCTAAGAGTTATTTTCACTTTATCATAAGGAGATTATGGGAAACATGCCTTTAGTATTTGTTTTCCTCCTTAAATGACATGTATATATGTATGTATATATATATATTCATATAATAAACCATCGATATGACACAGTTATCCAGATATTTGTATTACAATTTATTTTAAATTATCTGAAAGTGCAACATACATATATATTCTACTTAAGTTGCACCACTCTCGCGGCCTCGCCCCCTTCTTTCATGTGCTGGGGCGATATTTCAAGCAGATACATTTTAAGTGAGTAAATAATTTAAATACTCGTATCATTGACATTAAGCGGACCACAATTCGTAGTAGCAACGCCTGAAATTATGCAACAGAATATATCAGCAAGTATTAAAGCGTATGATACAGTGTGTTGGTGCTTATGAAATATGTATGAATGTGCGACAGACCATAATGACAACCAGAGGCTTAAGTTAAAAAACATATTAAAAGACACGCTTCACGCATATATATGAACTTATATTGCTATGACTCTCTCTTTGTATATATACGAGTATGTAAATAAACATTCGCATAAAGAATCGAGGGAAGTAATCCTATTACGAACTACCATTAATCCTAAAAAGGAACTGCTTGGGTAAGCAGTAAGAATATTTTCTCAATCTCTGCACATCTAATAGACAGTGCTAAATTTGTTGGTCTTCACAGAAATCAATAATTATTATTATTTCTTTTTCCCCGCTTAATATACACAATACATAGCATATCTGTGGGAGCATACCGCTTGGCATTGTTAAAGTTTTTGCATATTTGTAGGCTTTTCAATATTCCGTAATTTATTGCATATTTTGCGCTGTGTATTTGCTTTGTGGGGCTGACGTTTATCACGTCACGTAAGCTTGCTCACATTATTCTAATCTTATCTGTCAACAGCATCACTTGAAATATTCGTTCGTTCAGTTTGAAGGTTAATGTGGTAACAGTTCTGTTAACACCAATACACATATATATCTTCACGTCACTTTATTTGTGCTGACGTCTTTGATGTGATATTTCTGCACATCTGGTGACATGGCTTCAAGCATCTCAGATCTGTGAGTTAAGGCAAATTATCGAAATAAATCATTTGTCGAAAGTGATGTCGTTTAATTCGCATGTTTGTCGTTTGACATCAATTCAAATAAATCGTTCCTGTATAATTGAAATGAGATCTGTGTGGTTAAGGATATTTTGAAGAAAAAAAAATTGCAATAATCAGATGGGGGATAAGAAAAAAAAAAAAGAAAAAAAAAATGGCTGGAAGTAATGGCTTAATATAAAACTAAAGACAATAATATATCACGAATGGGAGCAGCTTTTCAAATAAATAGTTTTCTAGTGGCACTGAATGATACCCTTTATTCAGGCGTTATTAACACAACTCAACATAGCAATTTAACAGCATTTTAGGGTCGGAGTTTGAACAGTTCATTTAAGGAGGAAACCGATTTATTAATGTGATTCTAATTTTTTAGATATAAAGTGATACATTTCGGAAATTGTTTGTTTTTCCTCATTTAGAAGGTCATGTTTGAAAAAACAACAAACTCGTTTTTCGTGACCCTTGACCAGAGCGATATCGATGTAGACTTTGTACCCACACATTATAACATGTTATCAAAGAAAAGCCATGAATTCAAAACAATTTTCAAAGTTTTCAAAGGATGTTTTAAAAGGAATGGGGATAACGATGGGGTAAAGAATGTTGCAGTTTAACTGATTTATGTTAAAGTTCTTGGAAAAAATACTGCAAAATTACTATAAATGTCCTAATGTGGTGGCAGTAAGTTAAGAAGGATAAAAATAGGGTGGAATTCGGGAACTCTCGCTAATGTGTTTTATAAGAAAATTGGGACTGAAGTAGAACATTAAAAAAATTACAAAAATACGATCAAAAAGCCTGCATTTTAGCAGTTTTTTTAAGGCAATTATATTAAGAATGATTCCATACAGAGGTGAACTTAATGTGTTGATCATCACTAAATGATATATGTTATAGTTGTAGGCAGCGGCCACAACAATTTAGTCTAAACGTTTTCTTTGACCAGATTCCCAGACGATTTGTATGGAAGTACATGTTTATGGGAAAGTCAAAGTTTTTAGATACTTTTGACTTACTACTGGTGTACGAGTATTTTGGCAAAGTTATAAAGCAAACATTATGGTCTATATAGAGTTCGAATGGAAAATCATGATAAGCATATAGTACTGTGTCCAGAAATTAGGATCAGTTTCCAGCTTAAATTACTTTGATATGCCGAATGTCAGAAACATGTTTTTTTCTTCTAAATTGGCAGGTTTGTGACAGACAGTTGCGTTAAATTTCGCTTCATATATGTTTTTAGAGTTTGAGCTACACTTAGTTTCGCATGACGTAAAAAACGCTTTTGATGACTTTTATAATATATGATTCGAAGAAACTGTAATAAAGAATTGTTTGCGGAAAATTTTAGAATGTTGCTGAAGCCCTGCGGTGAAGAGACTTTGTCAGAAATACAGTTCAAAGAAGGCAAAGAAATATTTGAAAGCAAAGAGCGCCCCGGGCGACAATCAGACTTTACCCATGGAAATCATGTTCAACGAATCCCAGATTTGGTGCTTAAAAACCGTCGATTAAGACTTTGAGATGTTGCTGATGGTAGTGGCTACAGGGGTTTCTCAATTTCATTTGGGTAATAAAAACATTTAATTATTTTTAAAAAGACTGTCGATTAAACATCTGTAAAGAGATTATTTCTGGTAACTAGTAGATTGATTTCGAATATAAATCAAAAAAAAATTGCAAGTGAACATTTAGAAAAATTGCAGAATCAAAACCGAAAATAAACTGAACTTTCATAAATCGACCTGTTTACAACTAATGTAATGGGTTTCTTCAAAGATGGCGTTTCGACGTAGACAGTTCTTGGCGGCCATATTGCTTTAGAGACATCTGTCAATTCTTTTATTTATTATTCACTCACTGAAGTTGCGTTTAGACTGTCGACATCTGTAAACATCTGTAAAGAGACTATTTCTAGTTACTAGCACGTCATCGGGAAACAACCGGCCAATTGAGTGAATATCGTACCTAAAATGAAGCAATATTGAAAATAAAGCATCAAAATCGTTCAAAAATCATAGTTGTTTTGACAGTTGTCTTCCATTTTCGAGGTATTGACCATTGTGAGTACCTTTCGCCAGTGCAAATTATCAACAGGGTATATCACTTGAACGATATAAGCTGTTTGCGAGGAGCCATTCGCAAAAACTGGCCCGGTTTGTGAGCAGATAACTTTTGACTCGTTCAGAAATCATAGTTATTCTGACAGTTTTCTCCCATTTTCGAGGTATTGCTTATTATTAGTACCCCTCGCCGATGTAAATTATCAATAAGGTATATCAGAACTTTCTGACGCCAATACATTTGAAATCATTTAGATCTAAGTTGGAAAATTCCGCTATTATTTGGTGTCCGCATTCCAATATTCATATTGCAAGTATTGAACGGGTGCACCGTGTGTTTGTAAAGTTTGCTCTTTCTTCATTTAGATTTGAAGAACCTCTCCCAACCTACAATTCAAAATGCTTAATATAAACGGTTGTTACATCGACTGTTCTAATCTTTTGGCAAAGATTCGATTTTACGTTCCTCGTAGGTCTCTCTGGCGAATACATATTTTTGATACACCTCGGTACTTTACTTCTTATGCAAAAAATAGTACTCTGAATCGTGGATTTTACATTCTTAATGAAATTAATGGGTATGCCTTGAATCAAGATTCCAATCAACTCAAAGAGTTTGACCCAGCCCAATATTTGTTTCAATTATATGTTAACAGATTTCTGAGATTAAATAATTCTATTTTAATATTTGTAATAAATAAAGGGTGTCCAAACAAGAACGCAAGACGCAAATGACTGATGCAGCAATTGAATTGTTTCTCTGGCTGTATGACATGTGGCGCCGTCTTGTTGAAACCACATGCCCTCCATATTCATTTCTTCAATTCTAGGCACGAAAAAACTGGTTATCATTTCACGATACCGAACACCATTGACTGTTTGCGCTTGACATACCTTATTTTCATAAAAAAGGTCCAGTTCCTCTAGCCCAAAATCCACACCACACGGTGACACGTTGAGGATGCATTTGCTTCTCGTGAATCACTCGAGGATTTTCCTCACCCCAAATGCGACAATTCTGCCTATTGACGAAGCCATCAAGATGGAAATGGGCCTCGTCACTGAAGATGATTTTATCGGCAAAATCAACATTCGTACCTTCTACTAGCAAACAATAACAATTGTTTACATGTCAAACAATGACACTTCGAATGGCACCAAATTTAAATCTTGCGTTCTTGTTGGGACACCCTATGTATATAATATAAAATATTATTGTTTTATTTATAATATAAAATATTACTGTTTTGCCATTGTTAGTCTGTAAGGAAATTTTGTTTCGTAGACTTAAATAAATGAAATGAAAAAAAAAAAAAAAAAAAATGAAATGAAATGAATGCTATGCGCCGTTTGCGGGAAGCCATTCGCAAAAACAGGCTGAATTTATGGGCAGATAATTTCTGACTCTTGACTCGTTCAAAAATCATTGTTATTCTGACAGTTTTGGAGGTATTGAACATTATGAGTACCTTTCACCGGTGCAAGTTATGAATAAGATATAGATCACTTGAATATTATGTGTTGTTTGCGGGGAGCCTCTCGCAAATTTATGAGCAGATAACTCTTGATTTTGTACGAACAATAATGGGCTATCTCACCCTGCATTGGCTCTCCCTAATTAATTGCATTAGCTTGATTTAGCACCGAACGCATACTGGCTGTCTTCCTAAACTCAAATAGCTGCTCCGGTGACATAGCTTTGAGTGGATTGGGAATCCAGAATCAAAGCTCACTCTGAAGGCGAGACCGTAAGATGAGTTTTTGGCCTGGGGAAATATTTGGGTTAGGGAAAATATTAGCACAAGCGTATTGGACGAATACTCGGAAGGCGATGACATAAATTTTTTTAAAAAAATCCTTTTGGACATGGTACAACTGAAAAATGTATTTGCAAAATTTTTAAAGAGTATTTTCTCTACGAAATCCTAGTCACGGTTATTTATTTTTTTTTCATTAAGAAATCAAAAATTTGTTAGAAACTCCTCTTCTTTTTGAATTCTCGAAATTTATGTTTACCATTTGCAAATTTTTTTTTCAATATTTTCCTTCTAATTTCCAATGCATATTTAGTATGTGTGAGCACACGTGTGGCTTTAAACAATATCCTATAAATATTTCAGCTTATCCTCTATGGGTTCTTTCTCCGCCTCACGTACTACTGCCGTATCATTTGATTATCTGGCCAGCCTGCATCGACGTTACTTGGTTATTATGCATGACTGCAACTTGCAGCATGTGGTTGTGTGCGCTTGAACATGTGGCCTTAGCCGCACATTGAACGTGTGGAAAGTACAGAAAATGTATTAAAATTATTGCTACAACGACGTTTACTCGTTAATAATTGCAACAAATGCAATTGACAACACAAACACCACGGCAAGTGACATTGGCAACAAAGTATACGCACAAAAACACACGCACACATGCTTATAAGTATATGGTATAAACGAATATGGAATGGAAAAAGCCAGCCAAGTGGCTGCTATAACGGCGAATGTTCTGGAGAAGTCACATGAGGAGAGAATGTTGCAAGCATTCAACGGCTGTAATATGATGTGAGAGTGTTGGTGTTTGTGCTGTGTTTAAGACAATTTATGATACTTCAACAAAGGATGTAAATATGTACACATGTGCACATATCATATGCATAGACTCTTACAGATTTAAGTATGGGCAATTTGGATCGAAATTATTGTTTGCCAATATATATTCTTCCCCCTTGCGTGTGTATGCGTGTGTGTATACTCGTACGTTATCCTTATGCCATGTTCTGTTACAAATTACCGATGATAATGTCATCGAGAGATTTAGACAAGCCAACACACACACACTCACACACACACAGGGAAAGGCAGAGAGCGAGACATTCAGTCAGCACGTTTACGTATTAACAAGAATAATGTTGTTGTTTTGTATATTGATATTATATATTACTATGATATTCAATAGGTGTTTTATTGGTGATCGCTAAGGACCACAATGGGAGGTTTTCCATAGTCTAAAGAAATCAAGAAACTGCAATCACATGTACTGGGTTATCTATTTTCCGGTTTCAATAGTAAAGTTAAATAAAATACACATTAAGCTATGATTTCGATGAAACTTTTATTTCATTATAATGCTTGGACTTTGCTATTATGTATGAAATACAATGTCACATAAATGACCGCCTCTGGATTGGTTGCAGCAGTGGATCCTTGTGAGTAATTTTCGACAACTTTTTCACATATTTCGGGCGGTATCTTGGCGAAATCTTGACAAGTGTTGGATTTCAAATGCTTTAATGTTTGGAAATTATCCACGTAAACAAGGCCTTTGAAGTAGCCCCACAAAGAAAAAAAAAAACGAACGGCCTCAAATCCTATGATTTTAGCGATTAATTGATGTCGCCAAAACGTAAAATTAGGCTTTCTGGAAACTTCTCATGCAATGAGGCCAAACTCGATGATATTGTATGGCTCGTGGCGCCGTCTCTTGAAACCACATATCATTCAGTTCATAATCTTCAATTGCAGGCCAAAAAAATCGGTTATTATACGGCCAAAGCGATCTGAATTGAAATTCAGATTATCTGCCACACTTTCACTAACAAAAGCGATATTTTCGGCAGTGCGTAGATTCGGCAGGCCTGGCCACATTTGTGACGCCTCCAGTCTCTTTAAATTTCTTTATAATCTTGGCAATTCCTTATACAGTAGGATGACCCTAATCTCCCCATAATGCCCGAAAAGTGCCCACGTTTGAATCACCACTTCTGTAGTAAATTTTAACCATTTTTATGCGTTCTTCAGATATTAAATGATCCATATTCGTAAATGGCAAATATTTCACTAAATAAATAACACTTCAAATGACAAATGCCAGATCGGTGGTTTTGAGATCACTAAATAGATAATCCTGTATACTTTTTGAAAAATACTACTCGTTTACAATTTGTAATTAGTAAATTCAAAGCATTCTGCGTAGAAAAACAAATTTAAATTTTAAATTTTAATCCTACAGAATTACAAAATGCAGACGATACGAACATGTTTATCTATTATGTTATTATGTTCCCCCTATCCCAATGCCTGTTTGGAAATAATTCGCCTTATTTCATGCTCCAACGATCCATATTCGTAAACGGCAAACGTCTCACTAAATAACAAATAACACTTCAGATGACAGGTATTTAACAGCTGACAATTTTGCCAGACCGGCGGTATTAAAACTACTAAATGGATAATCTTGTATAATAAAAAAAATTGTTTGCTTACGATCTGTAGTTAACAATCCAAAACATCTTACGTACAAAAAGGCAAATTTAAATTTAAATTTTAAATTTTTATCCTACAGAATTGCAAAATGCAGACACCGTGAACGTGTTTATTTCCCCCTAGTCCAATGCCTGTTTGAAAATAATTCACCTTATCTCATGCTCCAATCTTTTTGGTGGTCAGTGTTGTTTACATATATATATATATTGTTTAATATACGAAAGACATCCATGTGAAATGTGTGTTTTTCCCCTCTGTAATAATGGAATTACGAACATTGCGAAGATTCATTACGAACAGGCAGTAAAGCAAAAGGCAATGTGGTAAATTATTGCATTCAATTCCTGTTTTCATATTATCATTCATGCGATTGATGTACTTACTTAAATACAGACACTTTTGCTTGTTCTATTATAATTGAGTACAGTTAACTTTGTTATGTCCTCCACGTTAATTAAGCTGGGCAGGACAATTTGTCAATGAGGGACAGCGAGCAAGTAAAAGTTACAATGATTGAAGATACTCGTGTATGTGCTGACTTCTTACCGATGCCGATGTCGAAAAACAGAAAATAATGTGTGCTGTAGTATCAGTGAAGATAATTATATCTCTAATGATTTATAACCAACTATTTGTACTGTGTACCAGAACTTTGATTAAGAGAGAAAAATGTGTTAATCTCGAAACGTACGAAGGTTACAACCTATGTCAGTAGCAAGTACTAATAATACCTTTAACTAGGGGTTAAAATGATGAATGTGACATTCTTGTTCGAATTAATGTTGAGTTTGTAAGTAAGTAATTTCGGTGTTTTTTTGGCACAGATGTTGATTTCTCAGTTTTTTTTTTAGCTGATTAAATGCTGTGTTATATCGCTATACAGCTGACATTTCAAGCTTCGACTTGTGATATTTACAACGTCTTCAATGATGAGTTTACTGTTACAACGCGTTATGAATGTTGGAGCAAAAAAGCAGCATTTTTATCATATTTTGCTCTTTCAATTTAGAAGGGGCACAAAAGCACACCCGGTATTTGTGATGCGTATAGTTCAAATGTACAACGCACGTGCCAAAACTTTGGAAATTTTACACTCAAAGATAGCAAATGAGGCTGATGAGTATGAAATCAAAGCCCTTATCAATTTGGACTGATAAGCTGTGGAGAAGGTGAAGTGTCGTGAAATCATTCGAAACGACTTGGAGCTATAAAAACGCTTGATATTTGGGTTCAGTACGAACTAAAGGAAATACGCCAAACAAAACGGATAAGCACTTGTGATTTATTGCCTCCACGTAATGGAAATGGATCTCATTATGCAAAGCGTCATTACTAAGAATGAAAAATTGTTTTCTTTGCAACAAATTCAATCGAAAAACAAAATCCTAATTCAAGCAATATAAACGCGCTCGAACTTCAAACTCAAAATCGGAATTACATAAAAAATAAATGATATATTGCAATTTTGAAGGGATTTCAAAGGAGAAGTTTACTTTAAGCTGCTTTCGAGGAATCAAAATTTAAATTCGTAGGACTTTTGTCAACAATTAATGAAACTTGATGAAGCACTGAAAGAATGTAACTTAAAGAAGCATTGAACTAATAAATCGCAGAAATGCAGGTGTCTACTACAGCAATGGTGGACCACACACATCTTTGCAGGCTATGCAAAAAATATTGAAGCTTGGAAGGGAGGGACGACACGTCTATTTTATAGTCTTAATTTTGTACATTCAGATTTTAATATATTACGGGACATGGAAAATTTTTTTAATTGAAAATCCTTCAATGTATAGATGGGGACCTAAAAATCAAGTTGTTCTATTTTTTTTTTTTTTTTTTTTTTTCTGGGAAAGACCAGACATTCTTCAGTCTGCAACCAGAAAATTGTCTGAACGATGGCAGAAGATCAGCGAACAAAACGGTACTTATATAATATTATATAAAAAAAAATTAAATTTACAACGCAATATATAGGGTAATCCATTTGGCGGCTTCAAAACCGCCGGTCTGGTAAAGCTGCCAATTGTTGAATACCTGTCTCTTGAAATGTTATTTATTTGGTAAAAGATTTGCTATTTACAAATATGTATCGCTTAATAATCGAAGAATGCGTAAAAATATTTAAAACTTACTACAAAAATGGTGATTCGAACGTGATTTCGTTCATTTCGGGGTGTTTATGGAAATTTGAAGAGACTGAAAGCGTTGCAATTCAGGCTTGCCGATTTTACGTACTTCCTTGACTAACAGCCAACCAACTGTACCATACAATGGTTCGTATGTATGGCGAATAATTCTTGTTTATAACACAATCAGTCGTAGGAGACTCTGGAAGAAATTCGAAAAATATTTTGACACTGCATAAGATAGCAGCGATAGCGTTGTCTGTGTTATATTGTGTAAATGGACCTACACGCTTCAGCATCAAAACTCTTAGACAATGAACTCAATGGATGGTGCAGAAGAGGGCGGCCAAAACTCTGTTGGAAGGACCAATAATTTAAATCATTAAAACAGAAGACCGACACGCTTCAGATTGTTTTCCGTGTAAGTAGGTGTGACTAAATTTGTGTGCAAATTGGTATGATCGCTATTTGGCATTTGGCTATTTAAAAAAATTCAAACTTTCTGTTGAAAATTTGTTTAGAATTTGATGCTCTTTAAGAAGCACAATGATCTATTGAATTGAAAACTACAAATTTGCTATGATTCGTAGAAAAGTTCAAGAGTATATCAATTGTTTTTATCGTATATTGTATTAGATGCGCAACTAAGTTCCCGCTGTTTGCCAATAGATGGCGCCAGCTGTAAGTTCTAGTCGATTCTGCCATAACGGAAACGTCGTGAGCCAAGCTTAGGCATATGGTAAACATATCGCCTCGACACAATAGTGATTTTTATTTGACGTCATATTCTTTTGTGCCAAATAATCGTCAGATGCAGGAAGTGTTGATTTTCGTCTTTCAATCGAAGAAAGCGACGGCTAAGTCTCATCCAGAGCTTAAAAACGTTTACGGAATATGCTGCTTTAAGTGAAACAACGTGTCAAGATTGGTTTCTTCGCTTTAAAGATGGTGATTTTGATGTTGACGACCGTTCGCGTGAAAGAAGACGAAAAACCTTCAAAGATATTGAATTGACGGCATTGCTTGATGGGGATCTGTGTCAAACGCAGGAAGAGCTTGCTTCAGTATTAGGAGTTATTCACCAAGCCATTTACAAGTGATTGCATGCGTTGGAGAGGATTCAAAAGCAAGAGTTTCTTATGAGTAAAAGCCAAGGGAATTTGAGCGTTGTTTTTTTCGCCTGCGAACATCTGCTTCCGTGACAAAAAAAGGAAGGAGTTTCTTCATCGTATTGTAACGGGTAATGAAAAATGGATTCATTACAGAAAACCAAAGAAAATGAAGTCTTGGGGGCTGCCTGGTCATGTTTCTACGTCGTCGCCTCGGCCGAATATTCAGGTTATGCTCTGTATTTAGGTAGGGGGCCAGGTCGGTGGTGTCATTTATTACGAGCTGTTGAAGCCAAGCGAAACCATCACTGGGGATCGGTATTGATTTCAATTAACGCGATTAAGCCGAGCTTTGCGCGAGAAGCGTCCACAATACGCGGAGGGACATGAAAAAGTGATTCTTCAGTATGACAACGTTCGGCCTCAGGTGGGCAAGTCCGTTAAAATATATTTGGAAACGCTGAAATGGAAAGTCTTATATCATCCGCCATATTCTTCAGATATTGCGCCGTCCAATTATCAGTTGTTCCGCTCGATGGCATATAGTCTGCTGGCCAGCAATACCACCCATATGACGACATCAAGGAATGGCTAGATTCGTGGATAGCCTCAAAAGATGAACACTTTTAAAGTGACGGATTCGAGCTTTGTCAGAGGGATGGGGAAAGGTAGTGGCTAGCGACGGGCAATAATTTCAATGAATAATTTGTAAACAAGTTTTCATAATAAAGTTGCACTTTAATATAAAAAACGGCGAGAACTTAGTTGCACTTCCAATATATTTTTTTCCTTTCCGCTTGTAATGCTGTTTACCTATCCAAAAATTTCTAATTCTAGGATGTTTCACATATGTAGGCAAAATACTCTTGTTGTTCATAATGTGTGTATTGAAATTTATCACTGGCACTTAAAGCAGATGAAAGCCTTTATGATGCCAACGATAAAATCGTTATTATATTGGGGTAAGCCCCTGCTCTTCTCCTTCAGTCACCATTTTATGAGACTGCCATAAAATTCATAATTTCACTTTATCTTTGCAGTTCTTTTCATGTTTAAATAGGCATCAAATATTATCATAATTTATCGCAAATCATCCATCTCAATGGTTGTGTAAATATGCTAAAATGTAATGATTCCATTGAGTTTAGTTCATGATAGCGCCAATTACATGATACAGATACTTTGCGAGTACTTGAAAAATCACATAATTGACTGTTGAAAGATGACACCACCCGCCAACATTGATGGGGATATTGGCAATGAAACATTGAAACGCCAGTGACTGACAGCACAAAGGACAAAGGTTAACAAAGTGAATAATGTATAAAAAACAGGGCGCGATTACTTGTTTTTCTTTCAAATACATTAAAAGCCAACAAGCCAACAACCAACAGTGTCATTCACAATTTCATATCAAAAATTCAGTTGGAAAAAAAGAATGAAATTATAAAATCGAAAAAAATCCTTCTGAAATTATATGTCATTGATGTTGGCAATAAAAACATTTCATTCAGCAACACAACAAGCAAAGGACACGAGTTGATGACTGTCAACACATTGTTGACAATTGCCAGTTAAAGCAGCGAGTGAGCGAGCTCAGTGCAGAAGTTGACGACAGTATCTGTGGCTGTAACAGAAACAACAGCAACAACTACAAATATTTAATATGTTGCTGTCATCTCCACCCCCGCCTACATTTTCCACTGTAAGTTTCGACCACTAAAAATGAAATCGAAGTGAAAAAAAGTTGTACTAAGAAATACGTTTCCATAGAAGTGCTGGAAGGAAGCAAAGAAAAAGGAAATATGAAAACTAGAAAGTGTCGACAGAGTATTGTACTTGAGCCAAAAATTGCAAAATAAAAACGCCGAAAACTAACAACATTGCTTTAAATTGGTAATTTCTATGAGAAGGAGGATATTTGGCTGAGATGGTGCAGGAAAGGTCAACTCAAAGAATTGGGTTCTGGCAACAATCATTATCATCTTTGCCATCACTAGAACTATCCGATAATGGTAATGGCGGCCAGGATCATTGGGGCTGAAAATGTTGTATCAGAGAATTAGAACAATAAATGCGTGCCTTAATAGCTGTACCCTTGCTATACATTTGTATTATTGCTGCTATTTTTTGCATTTGTAATTTTTTTAACAAATCTAACTTTAGCTTTAACCATATATAAATTTAAAATATATTTTTATATATGTTCTTATACATATCTTATACGGTCAAAAAAGTAGTAGCAGTTAAGTAATAAAAAAAACATATATTTCGGGATTAAGCAGGGTTCTAATTTAAAATATTTCACAATTCAAAATATTTTACAACTACTGAAAAAGAGTTCGTCGCGAGTTCTCTTTTATCGTCTGAATACGAATGTCACGAAATGTTCATCTTGAGTTTCGAAAAGAGAAAAAAAGTCAGCCGGAGCTGTGTATATCAGTTGGATACAGTGATTCTTCAATGATATTTTTTGAGTTTTTGCCCAGAAGTTCGTTTACAATTATGGCCTTGTGAGATAATGCGTTAACATGATGCAAAATCCTTAAGATTTTTTTCCAAAATCAGGCTTTTTTCCACGAATTTCCTCTCTCAAACACCTCATAAAGCATGAACAATATTCTTTATTTGCCGTTTGGCCTCTGGGCAAGAATTCCGTGTGCACACCAGCGCGATAATCAAAGAAAACAATTAATATTTGCTTTACCTTTGTTCGGTTTTTATCATATTTTTTCGGTTCTAGATCAGTTGGAAGCCGCCGTTCCAAAACTTTTTTTTATTATTGACTGATTCGCATATCTTCGATATTTTCATGATAATTTAAATGATGGTTTTAAATGATGTCAGCATTGTGATAAAGAGGAGAGTATTGTTTGCTAGCAGATGTTACTATGGGCTAAGCAAGCGATTCAATGATAAATCCCTCTCTCGACAAACAAAAATCCGACTGTAGCAGACGTTGGTTCTACCTGTCTTGTTGTATGGCGCATAATCCAGATGAATCAGTGCTGGGAGTTTTCGAGAGTAAAATACTCCGGAAAATATATAAACCCATCATCGTTAAAGGAGAGTTTCGGTGTTGCATGAACAATGAGATGTATGAGCTATATGTCGATATCGACGTGGTCAAACGCATTAACATACAGCGATTGCGTTGGCTGGATCATGTTGTGCCGATGGACCAAAAAAAGCTTCAGCACTGAAAGTTCTCCGCAACGAACTCGATGGACGGCTTTTGAAATACTATCGAAATTTGATATGACAAATTGGAGGAGAAGCGCAAAAGATTAAACCGCTTGGAATTATTTTTTGTATATAAGGATGTCTATTTCAGTTGTCACCTAAGAAAGATTATAATGTGTTTTATGATTGAGCTTTTGAAGAAAATGCAGGTCTTTCGGAATTAGATGAGCAGCAGCGCGATCCATATCCAAATAATCGTATAAAAGGATACAAATTCATGAGGCACAGAAAGTTCTGTGGGCACTTCTGTCGAATTTAAATAAGGATTTTCAGTCAGTGAAGGAAATACACTTTGCACTAAGTTAAAATAAATTTAATTATAAGTAAATAAACTTAGTTATTTTTTAGTGAAATATTAAAATAATATGCAGTTTTTATATTCAATATACCTAGTTATAGTAGTGGACAAGAGGGTCATATGGCACTAGCTTCTAGAGCGGCCTAGGTGAGTCCTACACCTAATCTGATTACAAATTTGAGTTTAGGTAATAAATATTACTGTTTGTGCAAAGTTTGGTGAAAATCGGTGCACGGAGAGCCCGTGTCCATTAATGGGTTAAATGAAAAATCGTCAAAATATACGCAAAAATTGACTTGTCTAAATGTGATATTGGATACGTTCTCATATTTAGTAGGCTGACATGCAGTGTGGTTTTTTAGTCGTTGAAATGGGTACCTGATGTTTAATGACAACTCCGCATGTAAGTTTCAAGGCTCTAGTAGAAACCTATTACCGACTGAAACTCCGTTGGAAGAACCAGGCTTTTGAATTACTATCGAAGCTTGGTGTGACGAATTGGAGGAGAAGCGCAGAAGATCAAAGCGTTTGGAATTATTTTCTACGGGCGGCGTATAGTAGATAATGATGTCTGTTTCAGTCGCCACCTAAGAAAAAGGTGAAGATTCGCATAGATAAAAGAAGAGATATAATATGTAATAGAATTTTTTATTAGAAAAATACAAACAAAGTCGAGATATGATATTTTTGCCATGATCACACACCTAGGAGTCGATACAGTGTCCACGAAACTCAACGATATTCCTTAGCCTGCTGTTGTGTTATTGCCATTATTTTATAATTTTGTTTTTGATATCTTCCTATTTCAGTTGTTTTCTTAAATTCTACTATTTCTATATTACTGTTTTCGTATTGTATATATTTTCTTATCTGTAATATTTAAACTACTTGCAGTATTTCAATTATTGTATTATTTAACTTATTTTATTACTTCCGCGATTTATACAATTTTCCATTTGTAATCTATTTAATGTTTTTAATACAGGGTGAGTTTTTAAGATTTAAGTTTTTTAGGTTGGCACCACTGGTTGGTAATAGTGTCCAAACGTCATCTGTCTGTGTGGAAAGGGTACAGTATACTTTGCCATTTCATCATGGAAAGAGTAACAAACGAGCAACGATTACAAATCGTTGAAATTTATTATCAAAATTCATGCTCTGTGACAAATGTGCATCGTTTGATACGACCATTTTATGGTCGTCATATTCGACCTGCTGAATCAACAATTCTTGCTGTTATCTCCAAATTTCGCATCAAATTTACTTTGTTAGACATAAAACCATCGACTCACATGCGTAGAGTGTCTACCGAAGAAAATATTGCAGCCGTAGCGACCAGTGTTAATGACGATCGTGAAATGTCAATTCGTCGCCGTTCTCAGCGATTGGTCATGTGTTATTCAAACACAAGGATAATTTTACATTTCAATTTCAGTTTGAAAGCCTATAAAATGCAACTCACGCAAGAATTGAACCACAACGTCTAATTTTTAGGGAATGGGCCTTACAAAAGCTCAATGAAAATCCGCTGTTTCAGCGAAAAATTGTGTTCAGCCATGAGGCTCATTTCTTGCTGAACGGATACATAGACAAGCAAAACTGTCGCATCTGGAGTGATGAACAGCCACATGGCATACATGAATTACCGAAGCATCCCGAAAGCACGACAGTTTGGTGTGGCTTATAGGTTGGTGGCATCATCGGTCCATTTCTCTTCAAAGACGGCCATGGAAGAAACGTTACCGTCAAACGGCGAACGATATCGGGTCATGATACGCCCTAATTGGCTGAGTTGAACTAGGTTGACATGTGGTTTCATCAGGACGATACAACATGCCACACTGCTCGTGAAACAATGGATATGTTGAGGGATGAATTTGGTGAGCTGCTTATCTCGCGATTTGGCCCTGTGAGTTGGCCCCCAAGATCTTGCGATTTAACGCCTCTTCATTATTTCTTGTGGGTTTATGTCAAGTCGTTTGCTTATATGGACAAGCTGAACACTATTGAAGCCTTACAGGATAACATTACACACGTTATTTGTAGAATACAGGCCGAAATGATCGAAAAAGTGACGAAAAATTGGACCTTCCGAATGGACATTTTGAGACGAAACCGCGGACAACATTTGCATGAAATTATCTTTAAAAATTAAATGGAAAAGATCAATTTATCGAATCCAATAAAAAAATGTTAATATATGATGAAAATTTGACTGTTTTATTCGATAAAAAAAAAACTACGATTAAAAAGTCACTCTATATTTTGTAATTTTCGTTTCCTTTTCATTCATAATTTTACAAATGTAGTCATACCGCTCCTTTTGTTTTTTACACTATTTCTACGCTGCTGTACATTACCCACAATTATTATCCCTACCTCTTTATCACTGGATGACTTCACTACGAATACTATCATTTGTTTAAAGTATGAGTACGCTGTAGAAAGGGAATCACAGACAGTTATGCACATCTAACAACATTATGTGACACAGTTAATTTTCATGGGGAAATAGTATGAAATAACAACAACATTGAAGGGTCATAAAGACATTTCTGAATCATAAAACATCGAGAGAGGAAGGATACATGGAAGATCATTAACCGTTACCGAAACGACGATGGCAACTCCTCTATTGACATCTGGAAAAAGAAAACTACAACGACATGAAAACATGATTGCCTTAGTCTGGCCTTACATGTCATACTTGTTTGGCAATCATTTGAATACTTGGAATTGCTTTGCACTAATTCACCTCGTTGTACGAAGGCGTAAGACTGTGTTGTGTTGTACGCACATACATACTCGTACATTGCTTGTTGTGTCTTTGATTGCGTTGGTGTTGAGACACTTTTCATGTCACATTAAATTGGCTCTCAACATTGACACTTCATTATAACGACAGTGCACAAAATGAGAGAGAGGCCGTTTGTTGGATCCTTACATTGACAGGGCAGTACATGTAAGACAACATAGTATGGAGTTTGTAAATATGTAAAACTGCCTCATAAAATTGTTAGCAACATTTTGATACACATGTCTCCGGCCAGACAAATGTCGTCAAGAAATTGAAGATTGACTGTAAGTTATGTAGAGAGTTATGTGATGGGAATGAGGAAAAAAACTGGGGAGTGAGATGGAATTAACAATTTAGTTTTTGATTTTATCATGATGTCTACGAAAGCTATAAAAAACATAAAATATAGATATAATATATATAATACAAAATATATATAATGCACTGCTATTGCATCATAATTCCTCTATTTAATTTTCTTTTTATATTCCTTTCTTTTTCCTGTCGCAACTTTTCCTATTCCTGCCGCAACTTGTCATGCTGTAATTGTTAATTTATTAAAGTCATTCCATAGCTGTTATGTAAATTGCTTTCGTTAAAAGCTGTTAAAAAGACTTGCAATTGCATTTGCATTTGCTGGCCAGACGTATTTTCTATATCTACATCGTAGTTCCAAGTCGACAATGAGAAAAGATGAGTCTGTTTTCAAGCCATTGGGAAATGCACAAAAGACATTACATTTTGGCTCCCAGGTTTGTCCTAGATCTAACTTTAATACGGTGCTTAAACTATCATATCCTACAAAATACTTTGATGAATTTTGCATGATTTTAGCATAGAATAAAATAAAATAAAACCAAAAATCTTCTAATTCTGTGCGTAGTGAAAATGTTGATATGCGGTATGTATAGGGAGGCGCATAAGTAACGTTAAGATTTGATCAGTGAATACATTTTTTGTTTAAGTCTTTCTTTTTCGTCTCTTTACAGAATTAACTAAACAATACATGGGAAATTTATGATGGAAAGGCTCAGCACAGAACAAAGAACCAAAGTTGTTCAATTTTACTTTGAAAGTCAGCATTCGATTACTCAGATCATATCGAAATGTCTTTCATGTTCGAAATGCTGCTAGCGCTCCAACAATTTACGGATTGGTTCAGCGTTTTGGGCAACAAAACGTGCTGGGAGACATTGCGTAGTTCGTGTAGTCCTCAAAGCAAGATCTTGTGATTTAACGCAACGGTGTCAGTATATCATTGAGGTTACTTAAATTAATCGCCTTCTCACTTTAGCTATCATTAGACAGATGTTCGATGGCATTACCAGACGACACTTGCCCAAAGCATTAATTAGAATTTCCGCACTTCTCATTTTTTATAAAATATTATATAATGTTTATATATTTGTTCCGTGACGGATGACATCTAAAGTACTGGACCGATTGTAATGCAATTTTTGTGAATGTGGGCCGAAAAAAAATTATATATTATTTTAGGTTTGCATAGAAAAGGATTGAAATGGTTTATATATCAGCGATACAATAAGCTTTTTGTAACAATCATGTCTCATGAGCTATTACATAAAGATTTGAAAATGAGATTAATTATATATTCTACTGGTATATAAGAAATATACGGGCTGGATGAAGATGGATCATGCTAATGAACTGAATATCTTATCGTTTTAAGAGTACTGTATGAATAAACCTCAACATTATGAGTAGCTGCATTTTTTCTTTTCTATATAATTCTTCTATTTACTCCAGACAATATGAAAACGCACGTGCATATTTTCGTATTTAGAGCAAAATACTTAGAATAAATACATTCGATAAACAGATAAACAGAGCGCAATTGCCAATGAATTTAAGATACGGCAAGCTTTCCCCTTTACCGAAATACTACAGAACCACCCACAGTTACTATTCGTACCGAGGTATCCATTTTTCGGTATCAAAATAAAGTTAAATAAAACATACATAAACCTATGATTTCAATGAAACTTTTATTTCATTGTAATGATTGGACTTTGCATTGCGGAGGAAATACAATGTTATTCAAATGGCCGCTGTACATTCTTCTAATGAATTTCGAATATTGTCGAATTACAAATCATGCATATCTATTCTTGCAACTATTGCTGTATTGAAATAACAACTATTATAAAGCTCTCTCCCGTTCTTGTAATCTGTTTTCGAATACTACAGTGTAAGGGAGTTGGGTCGTGTCGACCATCTCAAGAGTTAGTCCTCGTAATACATCCCCCACACACAAACGCTGGAAATAAAGACTGAAGCCCAATCAATTGTGTGTTTAACTTAAGCTAGCTTGATAAATGTTGTCTATGAATAAGGTGTACTTTCCCCGGCAGAAAAAACCCGAACTTTTCTTTATATAATATTAACAGGAACAGGAACTTTTATTTTGATATTACAATCATATTATTAAAAAATACTTAGCAAGCTTTTGTGTTGACTGCTCAAAGATTCAATAAAGAAGCGACTCATTTGAAATTGCTAAAATTTCATTAAGCTACAAATGTTGCTGATTTGAGAGAAGTTTATATGTAAAGCTAACTTCAAATCAGCAACAGCATGAGTAGCGACGCAGGCATACATTGACTTCACCAATACAATTCAAGGGCAATAAATGGATTAGATTAATCCTTTTGTTCGTTTCATACAAAATAACAACAACACAACAACACTAATTAGCATAGGCTGATGTTGTGAAGTGAATGTATCAGGGATTAAGATGATGGGAGTTAAGATACTAGGAGTTAAGATAGAATACAATTTTAGTGTATAATGAGGGAAACTCGAATAGGTGCAGCTTACAGATTTTAGAATAGTTAGCATATATATTATATAAGATTAATAATATTCTTTAGAAATTAGATCCATTGTGGTAGATAAGCCCAGTAAGAATGTAAGAAAGATAAGGTTAAGTCGTTTTTTCTTCAGCTAATATTTTACCCCTCCTCCCCATTTAATCTTTTCGGGAATAATCGTCAAATATTGTTCGCCTATATCTCAATATTTTTTGGTCCTTCGAGCCGGATAGGCGAATATTCTACATAGAAAATAATTTATATAACTGATATACCCTTTAATCAGACATCTCCGAACTGGAGAAAATAACTTGTAATATGGAGGCCGGAGTTGTGTAGTAAAGGGCTAGTACACCTCAGCCAACAGACTCTGGATTATTTGCAGTAGTGGATTCTATTGAGATAGTTTTCGACTATTTTTCGCACATTTTTGACGGTACCTCGGCAATAACTTGACGAGTGTTGGTTTTCAAATGCTCAAATGTTTAACGATATTCGCGTAAACACGGTCTTTGACGTAGCCCCGTAGTTTAGAGGCGTAGAATCGCATGATCTTGGTAGTCAATTGACGTCGTCAAAATGTGAAATTACGCGGGAAACTTCCCATGCAATAAAGCCACAATTCTTTGTGTTGTGTGGCTCGCGGCACCGTCTTGTTGGAACCACATATTGTCCAGTTTGAATTGAAATTCAGATTATCTGTCACACTTTCACTAACCGAAGCGATATTTTCGGCAGCGCACACATTGCTATAATGCACAGGCCTGACCACATCTGTAACGCTGCTATAGTCTTCAAATTTCTTTATAGTCTTGCCAATTCCTTGCATAGTAAGTCAATTATGACGACCAAAACAACTCCGTAAAGCACGAAAAGTGCCTACGTTTGAATACAGGTTCTTCGGTTGCTAAAATACCCATGTTCACTAAATAAATAACACTTCAGACGATAGGTATATCACAGCTAACAGCCGGTAGTTTTGAAACCACTACATGTTATTTGCAGCTATATTTTACATTGGCACTTGTTTCATTATAATTTTCCAATTATTATTAACAGGTTTCGTGTCATAGAATTTTTCTAAATACTCCTGAAATTCTCTCCTCAAACATTGCAGCATTTTTTCATACTTTTAACCGACATTTTAGCTCTTTTTTTGTATTTTTTTCAATTGCCTTTACAACACAACCAACCCCTTGATGCCAATTTCAATTCTATTACCACAATTTTCGTTGAAACAAAAAGTTCTATTATCTTTGCCACTCACTTTCGCCCACATATCAGGCTTTGCCACTGGTTACAACCTTTTGCAGGTTCTTTTTTTTGTGCTGAATTGTTGCAACATTTGTCCTGACGTGAATGTCATTTTGTCACTAAATTTTATCCTTTTTTGTCTCCATTTGCAATGTTTTTTGCCGCTTTTGTGCTGGTGTTTGTTTTGCAATATAACTTTTTGTTTGATGTTGTTCCAACTGTTGTCAGTTTTTGTTTTATTCTTCTTTTGGTGCGAGCTTGGGGCTTGATGCAAATTGTCTGGCCATTAGCGTTTTAAAGGGTTTTTAACATGTTTTTCTGTTCTGGGTAAGTTTTTAGCTTGTTTTGATTATTTTTTTTTCGTGTTTCTCTTTTGAGGTATTTCCCTGTGGAGAAGCGTCTAGGAAATTCATTTGTATTTTATTGTCCTCAGTGAGAGTTTGCTTTTATAGTTGTCGGAATTTAAGTTCAAGTATTCGTGGCACCTGCGATAACCCACTTGTCCTCTTGTTATTAACCTGCTGGAGGTGATAGTCGATGTTTATAAGAACTTGGTAAATGTTATGGGTGGTCATTACAAAAACAGTTTTTCGCTAGAATGAGCTGTCTATACTGTGACAAATTGTGTTTTCAATTTGTTGTGACGATTGAAATATGGCGTGTTTTTCTTTTCCTTATCAAAAAAGGTTTACCTGCACTGCCATTTGCCATCAACCACACAGTGGTGCGCCGAAATGCCAATGATTCCCTTGGGGAAAATCGTTAGCGAAGTCGTTACCATAAGTGTGGTTTACTCATATTGTGTGTCTGGCATTTGAGTAGTTGCTGTGGGCATAAAATCTGCTGCAAATATATGTGACTAAGGCGTTTGGAGGGGTTTAGTAGGCAACCAGTGAAGAGTGAATTCACATACATCGGGAGTGAGATTTAATTTTGGGTAGTTTTAATCTCACTTAGTACATGACAGGGTTTGACATATTGATGTGATGATAATTTACAACCATATTTGTGTTACCAATTATATTGTATATATTTGCAAACATTTAGAAGGTAAATCATTATTGTAACAAAAAGGCCAAATATGTATAGTGAAGGCCGCAATCGAATCTTCTGCCTTTCATGTTTTTTCCAATCAGGCACGAAATCAGTAGACGTAAATAATATCGCGTGTGGGCGATCGTAAGTAAATCTTCTGCGTGTAATTCTTCTTCAAAACCAACGCACAATTTCAATGATATTGTTGTTTTATCTTGTTGTCTTCGTGTAATATCGGTTTCATACGCAATATGTGTGTTTGTGTTTTGACAGTTTCACCTCTGGCGAATAATCCTTTATTGGATGTCTTTTGCGTATCATTTTTCTTCAAATCACCTGAGCACGGGGGCCGGCCCCAAAACAAGCCGATCTAACAAAGAAGACACAAAAAAAAGTTGGAAAACATTTTCTTTAACTTTTTTCCTTTTAGCTCGATACACTTTTTCCACCGAAATTCCATATATGATACCTTTGACTATATACAGGGTATAGTTTATAGTCAAACTCTTTAAAATAGCCATCAACGGCAGACTCCATCTCTTCATTGTTGGCTAATCTTTTACAACCGAGCCATCTTTTCAAGTTTGGAAATAGAAAATAATCCGAGGGAGCTAAATCTAGCGAATAAGGTGAGTGATGAAGCAGTTCAAACCTTATTTCATTAATTTGTGCTATATCAATAGCGATTTTCTGAACTGGAACATTGTCTCGATAAAACAACATTTTTTTTCGCCAAATGTGGCCTTTTTTCTATAATTAGACCACCTAAATGCTTCAATAAATTAGCAGAACATTCCCGTTTATTGCCTTTTTCTTTCTGAAGATAATCAATAAGAAAAAAACCCATGCGCAATTCAAAAAGAGACGCCATGACCTAGAACTGATGATAGAACTGTCTTTGCCTCCTTTGGACACGATTCTATCATACCAGTCCACTGCTTTGACTGTTGATTTGTTTTAGGTGTAAAGTGGCTCATCCATGCTTATGAATCGACGCAAATATTCGACTTTATTGCGGTGAAACATTGCCATCGCCAAACACTCTATTTGACGAAGCGGCAAATTGTTAACAGTAAAAGTACTTTGAAACCAGTGGGGCATGGAGTCCCCCAGGGAAGTGTATTGGGGCCTTTGGTTATTTTCTCTGTATATAAATGACTTGAAAAATATTGACTTATCAGGCAAGATGTTTGTGTACGCTGATGATATTGTTTTTTTGTCCATATAAATATGAAATGGCTGTGAAGCCTTACATGGAACGAGGAGCAAGTCTATTAATAGAGTATTTGAGTATTGATAAACTTTTCCTTAATCCAAATAAAACGAAATTGATAAGAGTTAGGCCACATTGTCGGTTCAACGACAGCTTTAGTATATACATAGATCTGGAAGAAATTCCAGAAGTTAATTCAGTTAAATATTTGGGATTATATTTTCAAAGTAATCTTACTTGGACACGGCATATAGAGTATCTGAAGTCTATAGCTTCACCTGCCATAGATTTATGGTATAAATTTAGAAATAAATTTGATCAAAATATTAAGTTTCTAATATTTCAAGTTTTAGTTTAAAGTCATTATAACTATTTAGCCATTATGTATGGTTATAAAAAGAGTTCTGAACTAAAATCACTCCAGCGTCAACAGAATAAAGCACTAAAAGCTGTAGCGAACTTGCCAATTTCATATTGTACGCTTTCTCTGTATAGAGATGTTTTTTCAACAGTTTTGCCAGAATATGGTTGTTATAAATTACAATTGCTAATATGTTTTCAAATGCTTGCATAGTATGTATTGGCCATCACACAATAAATTTTTCCCGAAATCGGTATATTTTCAATACGAGAAATAATGACAATTTGAGAGTAGCTCTGTGTCGATTGGAAACGACAAAACTGCGTATAAAACATACTGGTAGTAGTCAGTACAATATTTTACCACATCAGTTAGAATCACTGGAAATACTTTTTTCGCACATTTCGGATGGTACGTTAGGAGATTATCCGGTCTTTGACGCAATCCCACTAAAAAAATGACCTTGGTGGCTAATTGACGTCAGCAAAATGTGAAATTACGCTTTCTGGAAACTTCTCATGTAATAAAGTCAAAATCGGCCGTGTGGCATTACGTTGGAATCACCACTTTTGCAGGAAGTTTTAACTATTTTTACGCGTTCTTCGGTTGTGAAATGATCTACATTCATAAATAACAAATCTTTCACTAAATAAATAACACTTCAAATGGCAGGTATTTAACAGCATTAAAACCTTGCCACACCGGCGATTTTACAACTACTGAATGGATAACCCTGTATAAAAATACGATACGAAATACAAGAAAAACTCAAGATAAAACATGTTGTATTGAAAATCAATGGTGTAAACGGTATTAAGATATGGTTTTAAAATGTGTTTCACTCTTTAAGTTGTAAAGATTGAATTTCAGTATATCGATAAAATAAGTGAGCATCTGTAGTGCAGAATATTCGAATTGGTAAAATTACTTTACATTTCAAAATGGTTTTCAAAAAATTATATTGTCAGAATGTAGGTGATTGCTTATTCTACTCATACATTTATTGTTTGAAAAACACTTTTTTTCATTGTCAGCAATTTTTACAGCAATTTTACCTCTTTTCCCCTTCATTTTCAGGTTTAAGTAGGTCTTTTTGCTCCAATCTTTCCGAAACAAGCTCATAAATTCAACTTAACATTGATGTGTTTGCTACCATTTTCGGCTATTAATGGCAATTTATTGAACATTTTGGTTTATATGCATACTTTATGAGCTTTCATTAATGGCCTCTGGACGTTACAGCAGGTTCATATTTATCACTTAATTTTCACACGATTGCTCGTGTGTAAAGATTTATATACATATGAATATTTTCCGCGCTGCATGCAATATAAAACAATATGTTTTATAAAAACGAGCGTAGACATAACTATGAGAGCTACGCTTAAGTGAGCAAAAAGGGGGCAGGCAACATTCGAAAAGAGTTTATAGAAGTTTCACATAGTCATAAAAATAGTTTCTTCCACTCCAACGCAATTTGCATTTTGTTTTTCCCCATTGTCCCTTTCTCTCTCTTCTCTCTCTCTATTGACTCATAAATGCCCGCATGGGTATTCGCGTGTGTGTAAGCATGCAAAGTCGTTGTAACATATTCACATACATACATGTTCGTCCTTTTTAAATGTGTGCGAACGAGTGGAAAGGAAGTGTGATGGGAACCACAATGTTACCCCATATGTTAAATGGGGATAAAAATTATACTCTTGAGACCTAAGAAAAACTGAGTATTGGATACCTTGGATTTACATACATACTCACATTCACACCAACATTTGCTCGTTTTCTCTCTTTTAGTTTGTTTTTTTTTCATACTCACACAAGGAAATTATGAATATTTCTGTAGGTTGGGGTATTAAAATTTAAAAAACAAAAACAAAAATAAATGCTAAAAGTAATTTCCAGGGAATGTAGAAGCAAGTTCTGCCATCATTAATGGTGTTTGTTTACCATATGAAAAATGGGAAAGGAAATATTAAAATGCATTTTGAAGTCCATAACGACCTCAGTGAAAGGTGTTTGGGAATACGGAATGGTTATTCCTTTATGGTCTTCCTAGCGTTGTTGCTGATGAAAGTCTGAAGAAGTAAACTAATTAAAATTCCTTTTAATGTTTATATTTTTCTACCAGCAAACAAAAATATTCTATAAAGGGTTTATGTAATTTTATGTGTACATTTTTTAATTTAAGTGAATTGAATTGTTAATGTAGTGAAAATTTCTACTGAGAGAGATTGTAAAATTGGTCAGAAAAACTATTTTAATATTGTTGAGGAAATTAGTCTTCAGCATTTCTGGAAAAGATTTTAATATTGGACGATTATTTTCAGTTTATAGTGATGAAGTGTGCAAAAACAATTATTACAGAGTTACTGTTTATCGTCTTTTGCCAGAATGTTTGGTTAAGAATGCGATTTTCTTGATAATGAAAAAGGTATGGGTTATTCATTTAGTGGTTTCAAAACCAACGGTCTGGCAAACCTATCAACTACTAAATACCCATCATCTTAAGTGCTATGTATTTAGCGAAGTGTTATGTATTTGTCATTTACGAATATGGATCGTTTAATAACCGAAGAACGTGTAGAAATAGTTGAAACTTACTACAAATATAAACGTGAAATATTAGCGATTTTGCATCCGCATCACATACAACCACTTAGTGGTTTCAAAACCGCCGGCTTAGAAAGGCTGTCAGCTGTTAAATACCTGTCATCTGAAGTGTTATTTATTTAGTGAATTGTTTGCCATTTACAAATATGGATTGTTTAACAACTAAAGATTGCGTAAAAATAGTTAAAACTTACTACAAAAGCGGTGATTTAAACGTGGGCACTTTTTATGACTGTGGTCGTCATAACCGACCTTCTGCGCAAGGAATTGGCAAGATAATAAAGAAATTTTAAGAGGCTGTGCATCATCGCAATGTACGCAAAAATGAAAAAATATCGCTTATGCTAGTGAAAGTGCGGCGGGTAATCGGAATTTCAATTCAGAACGCTATGGCCATATGATAACCGACTTTTTTGTTAGCCTACAATTGAAAATTATGAACTAAACGATATGTGGTTTCAACAATACGTTGGCATGAGCCATACAACACGAGCAATTTTGGCTGCATTCCATGACAAACTTTCAGAAAGCTTAATTTCACGTTTTGGCGACATCAATTGACCGCCAAGATCATGCGATTTGACGTCGTTAGACTTGTTTTTGTGAAAATATCCAAACATACTGTCCGAAATGTGCGAAAAAGTGGTCGAACACTACCTCAAAAGGATCCGCTGGTGCAACCAATCCAGAGGCGGCCATTTAAATGACATTCTATTTCGTACATAATGGCTGTATTCAAGCATTAAAATAACTAAAGATTTCATAGAAATCAAAGCTTTATGTATGTTTTATTTAACTTTACTCTGGAAATTGAAAAATAGATAACATTGTATATGGGAAAATCTCTTTACGGTGGACGTGGAGATAAAAAATGTCGTATACTTACATTTTCTGTACATTTAATTTCCAAATTTCCGTGCTTCCACGCTCACTGGTGTGCGCTTAATGTGCAAAACATGTGTGCTTTACGAATACGTGCAAAAAACAGCGTCTAGACTTAGCACACCCAAATCTGTACAAGTGCGCCTGTTTATGTCAATTTTGGCTTGATTATCAGATCAATTGATTTGAATTCCGGAGTCAAAAAATTAATTTCGGTGAATTGTGGTAAATATATTGGTTATATATTGGTATTGGTTAGTACTCATACATACATTTGAGGGGCGCTCACCTCGATGTGTCTGACAAATACTTGGAGTAGTCGAGTAATGGACAAGTTTTGTGAATGCCTTTCAAACTGTGACGTTCGAAATCGTCGTTTAACTGTAGGTCAGATTTCAGTGAATCTAAAAATTGTCTAAGCTCACTGTATGTGTCTCATACTGAGATGCAACGAAATTTTTTTTATGTTGAAAAAGGTTTAATATGAAAAAAAATGGAAAAAATTTACAAAATGGCTTAATTTCTTCTAGTTTCTAATATATTTCAATATTTCATATGGAATTTTACTAAAATTGTCGAAAATATTTTCTTACGTATACCCATAAAACTAACTCTTTTGTGACTTTTCCCCATTTATATTTCAAATGGTAATTTTTTTTTATTATTAGGTGCAACTCAGTTTTCGCTGTTTCTTTTTCTTAAAAAAAATTAAACTTGATTAAGAAACCATGTTTACAAATGATGCATTGAAGGTATTGCCCATCGTTAGCTACTACTTTTCCCATCTTTTTGGCAAAGCTTGAATTCGGTCACAGTAAAACTGCTCATCTTTTAAGGCTATCCACGAATCTAGCCATTCCTTGATGTCGTCATAAGAGTGTAACTGCTGCTCAGCCAGATCGTGTGCCATCGAACAGAACAAGTGATAATCGGACGGCGCAATATCTGGAGAATATGGCGGAGGGGATAAGATATCCCATTTCAGGGTTTCCTGGTAGGTTTTAAAGGGCTTCGCCACATCAGGTCGGGCGTTGTCATGTTGAAAAATCACTTTTTCATGTCTCTACGCATATTGTGGGCGTTTCTCGCCCAAAGTTCGGCTCAATCGCATTAATTGAAGTCGATACGGATCCCCAGTGATGGTTTTGTTTGGTTTCAACAGCTCGTAATAAATGACACCACCGACCTGGCCTCACCAAATACAGAGTATAACCTTCGCAGCGTGAATATTCGGCCGAGGCGACGACGTAGAAGTATGACCATGCGGTCCCCATGACTTTCTTTTCTTTAAATTGCTGTAATGAATCCATTTTTTCATCACCCGTTATAATACGATAAAGAAAACCCATTTTGTCGCTGAAGCAGTTGTTCACAGGCGAAAAAACGACGCTCAAAGTCCCTTGGCTTCAACTCATAAGGAATCCAAGTTCCTTGCTTTTAAATCATTCCCAATGCATGCAATCGCTGGGAAATGGCTTGGCGGGTAACTCCTAATACTGAAGCAAGCTCTATCCCGTCAAGCAATGCCATCAATTCAGTGTCTTCGAAGGTTTTTCGTCTTCTTTCACGCGCACGCTCGTCAACGTCAAAATCATCGTCTTTAAAGCGACGGAACCAATCTCGACAAGTTGTTTCACTTAAAGCAGCATCTCCGTAAAAGATCTGATGTTGTGGATGAGCTTCAGTCGCCGTTTTCTTCGATTTTAAGAAGAAAATCTATACTTCCCATATATGACTATTAATATTGGCATAAAATCATACATATTCACAAAAAAAAAAGTAAATAAATAAAATAAATAAATAAATAATAAAATAAATTTCGTCAAAAGAAAATCATTATTATGTCGAGGCGGTATGTTTATCGTATGCCTAAGCTTGCCTTATGACGTTTAGCTTATGGCCGAATCGAGTAGCACTTACAGCTGGCGCCATCTATTGGCAAATAGCAGTTGCACACTTAATAATAAAAATTGACTATTTATCTGAAGAAATGTGTTCTTACTGTCTTCTTTGCACCTGTTGTTTTCTTAAGAAAAAATGCTTTGTACACAAATTTAGAACATTTATCATATAATTCTTGGACTCGATGAAATTCGTATGTTAGCGGTGTATTTTTTTTTTTTTTTGTTTGAAACCCTGAGCATTTCTTTCTCTTCCTAGCATAGAAATAAGTTATGCACAAGAGAAGCTAGACTCGTATTTATAAGCTTGGATATGCATATTCATTAACTCTTATTTGAACCGTTGTGAATTTTATGAAATCCCACTAATTACTTTACATTCTTCCCCACTTTATAGTATATTTTATTTCTTCAAAGAAATAGGTTACTGCAGTCCTATTACAAAGTGTAAGTAGTACTGAATAATTCTGCAACAATTTCTCTTAGGACCAAGAGTAGCTCATAACTTTACCCCTCGTCTGTAAAGTGTTAGAAAGCACCCTTCCATACAGTTTGAAGCTGCCGTTGTCATTGAGTTTTGTACAGAGGTTTATAGAAAATGGGGGTTGATTCTTGCTCTTCTGCCGAAATTGGGATTACACACAGAAGATTGAAAAGTGTTTGTGACCGAGATACTGAGTGTGAAAATGCATTTTTATCATGTCTTAATTCCTATAACCTCTTCCCTCCTCTGTCCCTTCCCCGACCACCCACCCCATTGAATTCCCAAGAATGCAAATATTTTCTTTATTATTTGATGGTATTTAAGTTGGTTGGTGGTTGCTGTCGTTGTTGTTGTTGTTGTGTGTGTGTGTGTGTGTGTGTGTGTGATTTTTTGTTATTAAATTAATTTTCGTGCTGGATTTTTGTTTCGTTGTATTCGGTTTTGCCCGGAATGCATATTATTACTATTTTACCCTTTGTGCATTTTTAAGTTGAAGAGGATTCACTCAGTTTGTAGTAACTTTGAGTTGCATGCCACAGCACGTACAAATGTAGATGTGTGTGTGTGTGTGTGAATGTCGGATGTCGGTTGGTTCATTTCATGCAAATGAATTTTAATATATTTTAGTAAAATGAAATTCAGTTATGACAAGTGTAAGTGGATGTCATTACGTTGCATGCAACGAAATTAGAAAATATTCTTATGAAATTCTGTTGTTGGATAAAAAGATTCGGAGCAGCGGGGAGGATTGTAATGAAGTGAGCTTTATGTATACTTATGTTGGAAATTGAAAAGAAGTGCTGTATTATCATATTTTTGTAAATGTACAAATACACAAATAAACAAATAAAAATACCTTAAGAGTAACTCAGTTGGATGAAATTGATTTCTTTTTGAGGCAGGAGTGAAGCTCCCGCATCGTGCTAGTATAATATTTCGTACGTGGGCGGAAATGGTATAATAAACAAATCGAAAACCCATCATGTTGTGAATATCGCGAATTGCAGAGGCTGATGTGTAACTAATTTCAATGATTTCCATTATGTAGAATAAATGAGAAGGGCTCTTTGCTTGTACAGGGTGGGCCATATGAGTGTTGGCGATTTAATTCTTCAATTTTTCGGTAACGCGCGGCGCAGGGTGGCGGGGGGATATGTTGTTCGCTGCGCCGCTTCCTGCAAATTTAGTCGTCATGGAGCCGTACACGGGAGTGCAGCGTGCATTTTGTGTCCGAGCGTATTACGAAAACAATAAATCAGTGATTACTGCACGACATTTGTATCGGCATGAACACGGTTTACACGATTTAAGTGAAGTTCCAAGCGCCAATGTGATACGAAAATGGATCAGAATGTTCGAAACAACCGGCTCAACAGTACCAATTACGGTCCGTTGTCGCCCAGTTTCTGCAAGATCAGCCGACATTGTGGAGCGTGTTCGTGTTTCAGTTCAGCGAAATCCGCAACAGTCAACACGTAAGAGAAGTCAGTCTTTGGATGTCAAAAGAACAACTTTACGACGAATTTTGAAACGTGATTTGCACTTGAAGGCTTATAAGATTCAGATAGTCCAAGAATTAAAACCGGATGATGCCAATAACCGACTTAACTTTGTCAATTTGATGCTAGAGCGGTTCAACAACGTGATTTTTAGTGATGAGGCCAATTTTCACCTTAATGACCATGTGAACAAGCAAAATTGTCGGTTCTGGTCCGAGACTAATCCCCGACGCTTGCATGAACGTCCACTTCACAGCCCTAAGCTTGTCGTGTGGGCTGGGATAACGTCAACCGGTATTATTGGACCATACTTTTTTGAAGACGAAAGAGAGCATGCGATGACGGTTAGAGCGAGCAATTATTGCAACATGCTAGCAAACTTTTTGGTGCCAGCTTTGCAACAACTTCAAGGCAATACCTCGAGGATGTGGTTTCAACAGGATGGGGCCACATGTCATACGGCTAGGGTATCCATAGAGCTGCTGAAAAATGTTCTTCCTGGAAAACCCATTTCAAAAAGGGGGGATATTGAATGGGCCCCACGTAGCCCCGATCCCTCTCCATGCGATTATTTTCTATGAGGCTACCTCAAATCGGTAGTCTACGAGAATAATCCGACCAATTTAGAGCTGTTGAAGAGGAACATTATTCAGGAAAGTAACAAAATACCGAGAACAACTTTTCAACGAGTTTTCCAAAATTTGCGACTTCGGTTCCAAGAGTGTCAAGCAATCGAGGGAAGCCATTTGGACAACATTATTTTTAAGTCTTAAAAATTCCCATGCTTCTACTTTTTAAAAATACAAATATATTTCTTTTATGTTTCGTAGTTTTTTTTTAATTGAATATATAAACCGCCAACACCCTTACGGCCCACCCTGTATTTAGCCCAATTTTATGCATTTTTATAGAATAATGTTGAAGGGTGATTTAGTCACATAAGAGTATTTTTAAATCTGGGTTTTTTTGTGGAAAGTTTACCTCTCATTTTGTACAAATTGTTTCATATCGTGCCACATACCTGGAACGATAATAAATATAAAGAAATTAGTTATAGTTATACTAATGTGAAATTAGTCATATGATTATATAATTATTAATTATAATTATTAGTTTATCTAAAAGGTTGACCCATTAGCACTGCCTTCAAATTTATGCCTTCAAAAAAAATCTCACAATAGAAGTTAGCTAATGTCCTTAGGGTCCCTTAAGACTTCTCTAGGGTAATTTTTTTTCCAAGTCGGTGGCAAGAATCCCCTTAAACATTTAGACATTGCTTAGATGATAACAACAAAGTTTGAACATATATTGGTATGTACATTCTGCCAAAAAAAGTATCGTGAATTCGTTAATAAAACACAAAATATTTATTATTCATTCAAGTTTATTTTGTCACCTTTAGAGTAGACCTCTGCTGAAATAACCTACTTTCGCCAAGGATTATTCTAATCATCAAAACATTTTTCCAAATGAATTTTTCGGAGAAGTCTTCATTTCTTGCGGTGAATTCTCTTTTATATCGTCTAACAACTGAATATTAGAGTCTCAAAGTGGTAATTTGAATTTTGAAAAGAAAAAAAAAAGAGGCAAATTAATATGGTAGTTGTTCGATGATTTTTGTTAAGTTTTAACCAAAAAAAAAAAAAAATTGTTCACTATAGTGAGAAGTGTCTTATCATGATGAAAAATGAATGAATTTTCTGCCTACTAATCTGGCCGGTTTCAACGAATGTGCGTTTTCAAACACCGCTTAAGTGCCAAACAGTCAACATCACTTTGATTTTTGAACAGTTTTTTCCTTTTTAAGTCGAAATATCGAAATTGAGTTTTTGACGAAAATTTGGAATTTTTTGAAGTAATCGAATGCCAAAGTGTTTCATATCAAAACCAAAAGAATGCTTAGCGGTTATCTATTCCAAACTTAAATGACGATTAACTGTCACCACTATGTTAAAGTCACTTGAAGACATTGATGCCCGACCAGATCGACGCGAATCTTCCACCACTTTGCTTGAGCGCACTGTACCACTCATATGCTTGTTTCCTTAACAAATATTAAGATTAACTGATAAAATCGAGAACTGTAAACAAAATAATTGACAGATAGCCAAGTTAGCGATAAAAGTAATTTTGATAATTTCTTTAAGGAGTATTTTTTAAATTATCGGTATTTTTTTCACTAAATGTACACCCTTGATTGTCTTAAAAATCTTTATTCTTCTAGGCATCTCTATAACTCGCTCTTTCATTAAAAGCAATATAGATGCTGCACTACAGGGTGGCGCACGAATCGTGCTACTGTCAAGTGTTAACTGTCAATGGCGACCATTATTTAAAGATGTTGAAGAAGTTTTTTTTACTCAGAACTGCACCGAAAACGTATCCGTTTAAACAGAATTTGGTTCCAGCAAGATGGATTTACTGCACACAAAGCTAGACCGATTATGGCGGAGTTCCAATAAAAATTCCCAAATAAATTAATATCCTGAAACTTCACTCTCCGCTGGCACCCCAGATCACCCGACCTGACTGCACCAGACTTTTTGTTTTATGGGGTTATGTCAAGCAAGAGATGTACAAAACGAAACCAAGGAATTTGATTGAATTGAAGCAGTCCATTAAAACAATAATTGAGGGAATCCAATCAATGAATAGAATTCTAATCAGGTGTCGTATGTGTGAATGAGGGTGAAGGAATGAGGTAAAGAATTTGCTACGGGCATTTCTCCGTAACGGACGCTCCCAGACCAGGACGACCAAAAGAAACTGTTTCCGAGCAAGTGAGAGATTTTATTATTTGTTAATCCCCACACAACAGTTAGGGAAATAGCTGAAATAATTAAAAAATCAGTCTCAACCTTTCACGGGATCATAAAAGAGCTCAGATCGTGGACCCGTCAGAAACTATCAGAGCTTGGGTGGGAAGTTTTACCTCACGTACCGTACTCACCAGACCTCGCCCCGTCCGACAATCACCTATTTCACAGTCCAAGCAACCACTTGAAGGATTTGAATTTCCATAACGACGAGGAAGTACAAAATCGAATGAAACGCTTTTTTTCAGAAAAATCACGCGAGTTTTATGAGAGAGAAATCAAAAAGTTTCCAGAGAGGTGGAAGAAGAACTTAAGAAAGGGGGAGATCCAGGGTGTCCGTCGGGAAGGTATACTACTTTGTTTTGCCGCCATTTTGGTAAATATTAGTCCCGACAGTTCATATATGACAGTCGTGAAGTAGAGACGTGGCGGATTTATTATGGAAAAACATTCGATAAACCACAGTTTTTTAATTGTTAAAACATTTTATCAAAATCAATCATCGATCACTGTGGCGATGAGAAAGTTACGTGACATTTTTGGGAGAAACAACAAGCCAACAAGACGCACTACCTATCGTGTAGTGAATGATTTCGAAGAAAGAAGGTCTGTAGCTGATAGGGCCAAGCATGGACCAGAACGTACTGCAAGATCGGCTAAAGTATTACTGCTGCTCAAGAAAGTATTCAACACAATCCATCAACCTCAATTCGGTTACAATTTCCCACAAGGATTTGCATTTGTTTCCATTAAGATTCAGTTGATACAAGAGCTTCTTCCACAAGAGCATTTACGCTGCCGCACATATGCCAATAGGATGTTACAGCTCGCCCATGACAACCCCAATTTTCATGAAAAAATCATAATGAGTGACGAGAGACACATTGTCATTTGAAAGGAAACGTAAATAAACATATCAAATTATTCATTAGTCACCTTTGCATCCATTAAAAGTGACAGTCGGGTGTGGTTGGTGTCTGGTCAGGAGGAATCATTGGACCGTACTTCTTTGAAACTGAAAACGGCGTAATGGTAACTGTCAATGAGGAGCGATATCGTGATATGATTGAAAGCTTTTTAACGCCACAACTGCATGCTTTGGGCTTGATTAACATGTAGTATCAACAAGACGGTGCCACATCGCATACAGCCAGGATTACAATGGAATTACTGCGAAACTTCTTCCCCCAAGAAGTCAGTTCAAGAAATGGTAGCGTTGATTGACCCCCACGGTTGCCTGATTTGACAGCTCAGGACTTTTTTTGTGGGGATATCTGAAAAGCAAGGTTTATGCAAACAAACCAGAAACGTTTGAGCAGCTCAAACAAAATATTCGTGATGAAATTAATGAAATACCGTGTGGAATGTGTGAGAATGTAATGAAAAATGTGCTCAAAAGGGCTCGCATTTGTGAGGCTAACAGAGGCGGACATTTATCTGATATTGTATTTCATACATAATTGCCGACATTATATAAAACATTTCTCAATATAAGATCCATTCTCTTTCATTTAATCAAAAATTATAAACAAACAAAGTAGTATAACCTCCCAACGGACACCCTGTATATTGGATTGAACTAATTGTTTTCTTTTATAAATTTGTAAATATTTGTTTTTAATACCGTACGAACCGATAATTATCATTATTATTGTGTAATTCTACAGAAATCATTTCTTCAGACATTTTTAAGAAGATGGTTCCATCTTCTTTATATATATAATTCTACTGTACGGGCGTTGTCAGTGAAGCCCCCCTAAGCGGCTGGACCGCTTCGCATAAATTTTTGTATATGCGTCTGGGTGGTGCCCGGGATGGTTTAGATTTACAATTAGGTCCAATTGGACAAAGGGGCGTGGTACCTCCCATACAAACAAAAAATTAAAAATCAGTTATTTCTGCTCCTGCTTACGGTATTTGAACAAAATTTGGTGCGTAGGTTTGGTGTACATATCTTAAGTGCTACTGCAAGTATGGGCGGGATTGGACAATGGGGCGTAGTACCTCCCATACAAACCATAAATTAAATATCCAATATTTCTGCTCCTGTTTACGGTATTTGAACAAAATTTGGTACGTCGGTTTGGTGTACATATCTTAAGTGCTGCTGCAAATATGGGCGGGATTGGACAATGGGGAGTGGTACCTCCTACACAAACCACAAATTAAAAAGCAATTATTTCTGCTCCTGCTAACGGTATTTAAACAGAATTTTGTTTAACATTGAAACATTGCCAATAAAAATAAAATTTGAAGGCAAAGCAACTTTTGCCGGGTCGGCTAGTTTGCCTATAAATTAAAGTTTACGCAATTTCTACCATTTTATGTTTGTTCCTATTTTGGCAACTGAAAAGTTTTTGAATAAATGCTTTTATTCAATACTAAGCCATTCTGATTGCAAGTTGTTCTAGTAATAGCAACAAATTTATTTCAATCCCTCGAACGAGTTGCGGAGGATTTTCCCACATTCAGTGAGTTTATACGTATTTTATGTTTAGACTCACTCAACGAGAGCTACAGTTTAACGACGATCCTGAACATCAGTTTGAGAAGCTTTTACCATGCTTGTCGATTATGCAATTACTAGAAGCGTTCATCAAACACATCGAGATGACCGTCGCTAAAAACATATCCCTATTAATGTGATTTCTTTATTTTATTGTAAGTTTCGCTCCCGATAGTCGAACTGTTAGTTTTTACAACCACAAACCATCTGTGCACTGAAAATCTATGCACAGGAATATTGTGCAGCCCACTGTAAATTTGAGAGATTGTTTCAAGACAAGCCCATTTTTCACTTATCGTTGGTACAATATTGTGAGGGCGGATTGACAAATGTTTAACATTTAGAAAAGTTTATGTAGTTTTGCCACTGTTCACTAATTTCCATTAATATAGTTATTACTATTCGATTGTATGATGTGCTATTTATTGTAATCAACCTTTTAAAATGTACTCTACATTTGGAGGACTTTAGGTTTTATTAATTTTCCAGACTCACTACTCATATTTTGGATAATTTCCAATAAAGAGATGAACAGCAAACCCTGGGAAATAACAATAAAAATTATAGCAATAATATTTATCGCAATTTTTGATGTTTCCACTAGAAAGTTTTCGCAATAGTACAAAAAAAAATACACTTAATTTAAATTCTCAAACAATACTCAAAACTCAATTGGATTTCATTTCTAAAAAAACCCTTTCGTATTCTGAATACGAGTAAATGTTTCACACCCAAAAAAAGAAAAACGAGCACAACTTCTGTTGAAAAATGCTAAATTAAATACAATCTATCCTCCACCTTAAACAATAACACAAAAGCTGGAAGCAAAAAAATATATAAATAAAAAAAAAAACAAATCCAATGAATTCTTCAGAGAAGCTAACAACAAACACACACACCGAGCACAACCCTGAAAGCTCTATTTCACTAAAATGGAAACAATGAAACACTAACTAAACAACAATAACTGCAACAACAGCAGCACAAATGCAATCTAACTTTGAAAAACATGGCAACAATAAATGGCAACTCTGTTAACTTGCTCTCCATCAACAGAAATTGGCTCTTGTTAGTGTGAAGTTTAACCGGAAAAAGTGTACGCAAAACAATAACAGCTTTAGTTGTTTTCCTTTTTGTTGCTGTAGTTGTTGTTGTTGGTTATGTGCCACGCTCACCAAGTTGTTCATTCACCAACTGCAGCTGCAGCAACAGGAATGGCAGCAGGACATCATTGTTTTTTCGTGAAACAATAAACTCGGTCGAACACGAAAAAAGCCAAACGTTAAGAGCAACAAAAAGTAAATTCAATTTTCCACTTGGTTTAAATAAAGCCCACAGTTTTAAATGTGAGCTGTGCAAACTAAATGCGATACTGAAAATTGAAATGAAAAGGCATTTTCGCTATCTTAACGATAGGTGGCGCAAAGCCGCGACCATCAAGTGTAATACAAACGACACGGGGTTCATTTGGTGACATTTCAAGTAGTAACGAACGGAATTTAAAAGCCTTGATGCAGCAGCTAGAATGGAAAGAATTATTAGTGGAATTTAATGTGATTGTTTACTTGAAAATAAATATTCATTCGTGTGGTAGAGACAGTTTTACACAAAAATAAAAAGCAGTTATTATTTAAAGCTCTAGAGGCTAAAGAATAGGATTTAAATGGTATAGAAAATGAGTTTTATCCTGGTGATTAGAACACGCAACTATCATGTCCATGATCACGGATTCGAGTCCCCATACAATCACTTATTATTACATAAGCGGTATTGAGCGAATACACGAAAAGTCTAATATGTTATCCATTTAGTGGCTTCAAACCCGCCGGTCTAGCAGTAAATGTAGTGGAAGGTTTGCCATTTACTAATATGGGTCATTTAACAATCGAAGAAAACTTACTACAAAAGTGGTGATTCAAATGTGACACTTTTCGTGCATTACGTGGTGATTATGGTCGTGATAATCAACCTATTGTACAAGGAATTGGCAAGATTATAAAGAAATTTGAAGAGAGTGGAAACGCCACAGATGTGGTCAGGCTTGTACATCTTTGCAATGTTCGCACTGGCGAAAATATCGCTTGGCTTAGTGAAAGTGCAGCGGATAATCCGAACTTGTCGATACCAACGCGTTCTCAGCAATTGCGTCTATCTTACGGCTGATTATAGCATATTTTGCATTTGGATTTCCACCTCCATCCATATAGAGCTCAACTTACTCAACAATTAAAGCCGGCTGATCATTCATAACGCCATAGATATGCTGATTGTGTGCTACAGCAACAGGCTTTCAATGCTGAGTTTTCCAATGAAAAATTCCTTCAGTTGATGAAGCTCATTTCTCACTCACTGGTTATGTCCACAAGCAAAATTGTCGCATATGGGACTCGAAGAACCCAGAAGTGATTGTGGAAAAGCCATTGCATCCGGAAAAAGTGATTGTTTGGTGCGCATTATGGTCTGGAGGTGTCGTTGGGCAGTAGATTTTCGAAAATGACGCTGGGAGAACCGTCACCATTAATTCAGAGCGCTGTGGCCATATGATAATTGACTTTTTTCGCCTTCAATTAAAGTTTATGAACTGGACGATATGTGGTTCTAACAAGACGGTGCCACGAGCCACACAATACGTCCCGTTTTGGCTTTATTGCATTAGAAGTTTGCAGAAAGCGTGATTTCACTTTTTTCACCGCGATCATGCGACTTGACGCTGTTAGATTCATTTTGTGGGGCTACGTCAAAGACTGTGTTTATGCAGATAATTTCCTAACGTTGGAGCATTTGAAAACCAACATTTAACAAGTTATCGAGTTTTGAGTATTGTGGAAGTCATTAAATAATAAAATGTATTCTAATCTGACGGTGGCGAGATGGTACACGCGGCTATCGTTCACATGATCGCAGGCCCAAACTCTGATGCAGCCACGTATCATTATTTGAAGGGCGATCATTTCGACGTGTCTGGCAAAGACTTTAAGTTGTCGAACAATCGAAAAGCCTGATATATGCCACTCAAACTATGACGTTCGGAATCTTTGTTAAATTGTAGGTCCCGTGGAGTGAGTCTACAAATAGAATGCGCGTAAGCTCACTGAATATGAAAAGCTCTTTCATATCTTATTAATGCGATATAAGGTAATTTGTGTTTTTCTAATCTATTTAGATATGCCCAAATAAAGTCTTTATGGTAAGCAAGTGGTAAGTGGCAACCTTAAAAAACATATATTTCAAGGCGGACAAAATTGGTCATCGTTATGTAATTCAATATTTCCATTTGCAACGGCTCAGTCCAACCCATATTAAAACCGGGCTAGATTATTAGGTAGCAGAGTTTAAGCGTGGCTGTACAAGCTGCCAGGATAAACACCAATTGAAGTAACCACGCCATACCCGGTTAAGAAAATCCACAAAATGGCACTGGATGATCGTCGGGTGAAATTGTGTGAGCCGGCTGAAATGATAGGTATTTCGAAAAGTGCTTTACATCGTATATTGACCGAAGATTTGTAAATGGGAAATATGTGCGCAAGATGGGTGTCGCGCTTGCTCTCAATAGAGCAAAAACAGTGTCGTGAAGATGTTTCTCTGCAATAGAGCTGAACTTTTTTGGGTCCACCAGTTTACTCCTGAGACAAAGTAACAATCAAAGCAGTGGACTAAAATGGGAGAATCGTGTCCAGAGAATGCGAAGACGGTTTCTTCTGCAGGCAAGGTCATGACGTCAGTTTTTTTGGGATGGGCATGGAATTATTTTTATTTATTATCTTCAGAAAGGAAAATCCATCAGCGGTGAATATTATGCTACTTTATTGCTGCATTTGAAATTATGGAAATTGTTTAATCTAGACAATGCTTCAGTGATGTGCAGATTAGCTACCCTTTGGACCTTGTCCAGTATGCTACAGTATGTGGCCTTCTCAAAAGCCTTCCACCAGATGATAACTTCTTACTTTATCTGTCTTGCTACTGCAGTACACAACTGGTGAACAATGCGAGGCTTTAATCCCCATTGTTTTCCTATTGTTCTCTTGCACGCATATAGCGCCACTGTGGTATTTTTTTGCTCTGTCCAGAATGTTGAGCTTGAAATTCAAGCTCCCGGATCCAATAACACACCAGTCCGCGAAAGGAATTGCAGTAACTCCCGAAGAGATAGGATCTACAGCTGAAATTTTGTACCTTCCGGTGAACAGAACCACTTCGGTCTTGAATGGATTTATTTCGAGACCGTTTTCCCCCGCGCACTTAGTTACAGTGAGAAGGGCTCTTTGAAGGATGTCTCTGAGTGTTTCCAAAAACTTCCCCCTAACTGCCATTGCTACATCGTCTACGTATGCGACAACCTTGATACCAGCCTCCTCTAAAAAGAACAGAGCACTGTTTAGAACGAGGTTCCATAGTAGGTGGGATAGAACATCACCTCGGGGTGTTCTCCTACTGACAAATCTGTTTAGGTCGACAACCCTAATTTAGTCCTGAAACGTTTCTTTGTAAGAAGATCGTACACTAGCCTCCTAACACTGACATCTACTTCCAGATTTGATAGTGCTATGACTATTGTATTGGAAGAAACGTCCCTTCTATACATAGATAGGCTACCAAAGTATACTCCTTCGATGAATCCGACCAAGTCGTGCAAGGCAAAAATATGTTACATTAAATCCGGGTTGTATTAAATTCATAAGAATATGAAATTGACTGTTTTTTATATTGTTAGTAAATCAATTTTTCATTTTTCGTATGAAATATCCCAGATATATTAAATACATATTAGATTTATTAGGCACGTGTGATGCTTACAAGCAAACTTTAAACGAGCTATGAACTTATCACAGATGTCACCTGTGTGTGTATAATTTTCATGAGAAATTCTCATCTAAGCACATTTCTTAAAAATCGAAATGGTTACAGCTTAAAAGTAACTCTCACACATAATAAGTTTTGTAGCATAAATATGATTGCAACTTGTTTCATATGAATTTCTTATATCTGACCTTAGGATAATATTATATGCATCCTTCATTAGTGTAACTTTCAAATGGCCTGGCTTCGGTAGATGTTAAACTTTTCATGAAAATAAAACTTTTCTTAATCCAATATTTTATTAACTCCAAGAATATTATAAAAGAAACACGAAAGATGGATAGCAGTAAGAGATGTATTAAACTGTTTGTTGGCGCAAAGCGTAAATTTAGTTTTCGAAACTTGTCTGGGCATAACAAAACATTTTCACAAAACAAAACTTTAGTGCAGAGACACCAACTCAACTCATTCACTCCAGTAAACACAATGAGACTGGCATAGACTAACACCTACACACCTACACACTTACAAAATCATGCCCTCTCACACACACTCACACTCGTCCCCGCGTAGCTATCTAAGTCAACTGTAAAATATAGCCGTAATATACAGAATAGGGAAAGGATAACAGCTAAACACACACACACGCACACACATTTACAAATCTTCAGAACCTGAACTCGGTGAATGACGACCTTACACTCTTGCCAACAACACAATTGCCAACAATAATAACAACAATAGCTCAGCATGAAAGGAATCGGGAACGTTAACTGTTAAGGTGCTTAAGGGAATTCCAGCAATTTTGCGTTCTCTGCTTTACTGCATTCTCAATCTTTCGCTCTCTTTCTCGCTCGTTAGTTTTAGTTTTGTTATTAGGTTTTGTTACACTCCAGCGCGTGCTTAAAGTTAATGAAAATATCCTTTAACTATATATTCCTGTTTTCGTTAACTACAATTTATTTGTAGCTCCATAAAAGCAGCTTTACATTTAGCGGACAAACACCGGAAAAAATGTATTTCAATAAATTATAATTTTTGTAAAATTTAAAGGAAATGAAAAATTATGATGTGGAAAGTTTTTTTTTTGCTCCACACTCCACGATTATCCCTGTGGCTGAGGTAAAAGGATCCCTTTCTACTTATACAGTATAAACTGTTTAGTGAGTTGTGGAAAAGTTTTAATTAAATAATTTTCTTGGGATAAAACAATAGCATTAGATGTCTGGTTTGAGGATAAGAGTTAACTTTAGAAAGTATAATTGAAGGCTGTAAGCATGATTTGTGGCTTTCTTAGATTAATGCAAACCATGACAATGGGAAAATGTCGATAATAATTTTAGTTTTTGTTTTGGTATTAAGAAAACTTTGTGATGTAAAATGAAAATGTAGAAATTGCTTTGTTTGGAAATCTCTTTGTTATCTTAAAAGAAATTCGTTTTGTCTATCAATGACAGGCATAATACTCGTATATTAAGTAATATTTTGAAACTTTATGGAACGTGATTTCTTATTACTTTCATGTAAACGTGTCTACTTGATAGTGATATCGTTCTGTAGATTTAGCAATTAAGACTGAAAAATGTTCACTTGGCAGTAAGGCAATACAACAGAGTTACAATAAAACATCAGAACGTTGATATTAACCAGTTATAAATATGAAAGAGGCAGTGTGTATGATTTACTTTTCAAATTTAAATTTGCATTTAATGACTGATTATTTCGCCGTTGTAAAGGTAAGATTCGAAGGCAAAGATTCGAACATGCAAATTGCAAAGATCAGGACACAAAACTGTGTATCGACTCGGCCATTTGTAAAACTGTGTTTAATTTAAAACTTGGTAAAATAGTAAAGAAAATTTAAGCCAGAAGCTGCTTCTAAGCGCCACAAATTTCTCAAAGCAAAGAAGAATACAATAACTGCCTATTTACATACCATATTCTTAATCCTGAATCCTGAATCAGAATATGTCTGCTATGAATGCATGCAGGTAAACGTTCAAAGATAAACGTCAAGCATTCAGAGGCCTCGCTTGGGAACAATGCGAGCCCGAATTTGTACACATGTTTGATCTTGTAAGCTAAAGACCCAATAGACCAAAAAAAGTCGCAAGTTAATGATAGAAGGAAATTCAACAGATATATCAAATGGCTCCATTTACTATTAGACAAACGAATTTTTTTTTCCGAATTCAGTCTTTGCTTAAACTATCACACTCTGCTTTTTTGACTTGACGTCTCGATACTAAAAATGGACAAAGTCTTCTGTACAATAAAGCTACCATTTCGCTTAGATAGCATAGCAACAATAGAATCCAACGAAGTTTTGCCGGAACAACCTATCGCTCTGCTGTATGATAACCACAAATGAGAGGATCTAAGGACACTTGTTCGCTTGTGTATAAGGGAAAATCAGTCAACCCAGCAACATTGCAAAAACGATTGGACATGATCATTTTATCAAAATATTTAAGGTCTAACGAAAGGTTTGATATTCAGCATGCTTGCTGCTCAAGACATCATCGTTGAATGGTCAATCTTTAAGGTTAGCAATGCTACAAAAGACGACAGCGTATTTATCAGGTTAAACGGCATGGTTTTCTTAGGTACAGGGTAGCGCACCAATTGTGCTACAATAAGAAATTCAAATAGTTCTTTTTAATTAATGTATTTCATATATTTTTTTTATTCTATAGAAAATTTAATGTTATTCTATACAACCAATTGATTTTGAAGATGATAGACCGTAAATGACCTCCATAACCATTCTTCCATATGCGACACCTGATCAGAAAATTATTCATGGCGGCTTGAAGGGTTGAGGTCGCTATCGCCTCAATTGTTGTTTTCATAAACTGCTTTAAATCAGTCAAATTTTTTGGTTCGTTTTGTACACCTTTTGCTTGACATAACCCCATAAAAAAGTCTGGTGAAGTTTGGGGGCCAGCAGAAAGTGGAGTTTCTGGATTATAATTTGTTTGGAAATTTTCGTTGGAGCTCCACCATAACCAGTCTGGCTATGTGAGCAGCTGCTTCATCTTGATGGAAGCAGATGCTACTGAAACGGATATGTCTTTGGCGCAGTTCTGAGTAAAGGAACTCCCTTTTGTGTTTGTAGTACGATTCGTGCGCCACTCTGTTTGCATGACAGATATTTGCATGATTAGTTAAAATGATTCGATTTAGACCGAATATATTGGATGACATACTGCCATTCTGATAGCAATTCCATTATGCCCCTCTCGCAGAAAGCTTCGTTCGCATTGGCAAAACATTGGGATAGCAGATTTTTACAAAACAAATCTCTTTTGAGGCGAATGTTTCATCAACAAAATCGTTCTTCATAGACGGGGACAGGTGGTAATCATTCGGTGTCAGTTCCAGACTATAAGGTTTGCTCACAGAATTTATAGCCAGTCACTATCGATGTGTGTGGCCTGGCGTTATCCCAGTGAACAAAATTCCTCTTCTGCCAGGGAAAGCTGGCCAATGCTGGGACATTGTTTGCTTCGAACGGTCCAATTGTTTATAGTGGAAAAGTTAATAAAAAATGATCCCTTTCAATTCCACAAAACATACAGCAAAACGCTTCGAGTTTGGCTTCCGTTTACGCCAGCTCATTGCGATTCGACCACGACGGTTTTCATCGACGGTTTTCTTTGACGTACTTTCTCTTTGCTAATGCCATCTGTAGGAAAAATAAAGTATTTCTTTTTCTATACCTTACACTTAGATTAAGATATAGATGAACATTTTACTTGAATTGTAAAACTGGTACACAGATTTTAGTCAAGTTTAACCACTGAATCGACCAATTTGTGTTTGTGGTGTGGCAACGCATTCCATTTTCATTCACAGAACTAATATTGCGTGGTAAATTCTACTAAAATTTAGTGCAGTTGAATGAAAGATATGAACATAGGAATATAACAGAAAATGCGTGGTTAACCGATCGATTTTTTCAGGCATTATAATGCAATACATTTGACAAAAATGTGAGTTATTGCAGTGTTCGAATTAGGGATTGTAACCATTAATATAACTTCGTTGAATGGACAATTTGTATGTAAGATACCAGAAGTCATGTGAGACAATGAAGTCCATTTTCATACCAAAAGTTTTGTGGTTGATAATTTTTTTTTTTTCAAGTTTGGCGAGCATTTTTAATCATCTCAACGAACAAAAATTATAAGCAAAGTTGTAGGGAAAATTTGAATTTGGGAAAACTGATTAATTTGCATGAAAAGTACCGGGAGGGGAGAATCGACATAGCCCATTTACGTCCCCCATCCCCAGTTTCGATATGACTAAATGTTTGGCGAAGTTTCTTGGTCAATCAGCTAGATAATAGGATTTTGCTCAATTGTCTCCTGAAATCGTGAAACACGTATGATCTAAAGATGTTTGTTTCTTTAAATTATTCCATTTAGAATAGTTTGAACTATGTTGGATACAAACTGAATTGAGCTCGAAGCGATGGAGCTGCAAAACCGATTATTTGTGCAACAAAAAATTCATAACTGGATTTTTAACGTCCATACAACATTTTTTGAAATTCGGTAAGGTTATCGCCATCCGTAGCTGTCTGTTTACGGCAAAAGAAGTCCCAAAGAAGAGTGTAAGAAATTTACCTGAATTTTTCGGATAGTTCAGATAGCCATCATATCTCGGAATATCTGAGGAAGACATACAAATTGTGCTGCGCTTACTAATAACTGATTATATGAAAAAAAAGAAGTGTTTTAATTCACACTTTGTGTTCGAGGCCTCTACTTAAGGTACGAATGAGTAATTTTATTGCAAAAACACGAAATCACTGTTACTCATACGTTAAACTATTTGTGTGTTAAGGCGCCTTCATACACTCATATACATACATTCATTATATAGGGTGGCGCATAAGTAACGCTAAGATTTGATCAGTGAATACATTTTTTGTTTAAGTCTTTTTTTTCGTATCTTTACAGAATTAACTAAATTTATGACGGAAAGGCTCAACACAGACCAAAGAATCAAAGTTGTTCAATTTTACTTTGAAAGTCAGCATTCGATTATTCAGATAATATCGAAATTTCTTTCATGTTCGAAATGCTCTAACAATTTACCGATTGGTTCAGCGTTTTGGGCAACAAGGGGCTGTCTGTGATCTTCCGCGTACTGGAAGACCTCGTGCAGTTCGAAATGAAGTGACCATTGCTCGGGTGCAAGCAAGTATTGAGGAAAACCCCGAAACTTCCACCAGGCAACGTTCTCAGCAGTTACAGATGTCTAGGCGGTCTTTGCAAAGAATTTCACATATGTTACTTTTTTTGCCATACAAGATGCAGGGGCCACAAGCAAAAATATTTAATTGTTACGTATCGCACTCGAAAATTGCTAAAAGGAAAAGCGTCGAAATCTAGCTGTTAAGTGGCTTGATCGGTTACACTTTACTTAAGCATTACTGAAAACGTTTGCTAGTACTGAGTTTTCCAACATTGTAGCTACATATGTGGCCCTTGGGTTGCTCAAACCGTGAGAAAAACGTATTTGTTATCCACAGGTTTCAATGCACCCTTAGATAAATTGCAAGTAATTGCCAAATATTTGGCTTTATATAAGAAATATAGTGATTTTGTAATCTTGTGGAAGCGATTAAGTAGTATTAGCTTACAATTCCATCTCGAACTACGATAATAAACTACTGCAGAATAAGACTCTGCCAGCCATCTGACATTGTATTTATTTTATAAAACATTGAGCCTGTAAATAAATACTGCGGAAGTTTGTGTATCATCGATTCTTTTCTACTGAATCTTGGTTTGATTTTCTACGACGATTAAAGTCCTACGACGCTTTTAAATTCCTGCCAAATTGAATTCATTACGTTTTAAATTTCACAGATATATTTATAAATTGCGCAAATTAATTTTTTATCCTCAACAGCCATAGGTTTCATTTAATAGGCATAAACAAAAACTCCTACAATTATTATACAGTAGCATAAATATTTTATGAGGTAACAACCTCTATTGCGGTCTGCTAAAAAATATAACGTACTTCGATGTAATAAAAAGAATACCGCGTAATTCTAAGATAATTTAATGAAATAAATTGATTGGTGAAAAAAAAAAAACTCAACAGGGGTATTTGAAATTTTATGCGGGTCATTAAATCACTTTCACAATATTTTAAAACTGAAGTGCATAAATAAAAGTATTTGACGAGAGTCGAGAGTCGAGCGTCGTCATAAAAATCAAATTACCCTATACAATTTACAACGATGACTTTTGAAACTGTTTCCCGCTTAAGCAAAAAACCAGAAAAGGAAAATTTCATCAATTTTATGGTTATGCCAACACTGAAGAATATTAAAGTAACTACGACGATTGCTCAACCATCAAGTTCCCCCTCAAGTGAAAGCAATAAAATATCCATTAAGGTAAATACTACCGTATTTAAGGATATCCCATCCGCACTCTGTTGCTATAGGTTTTTAGTGTAATCAGGCCATAACATGTTGAGTGTTGTTTTTTCATATTTATTTAACGAAACAGTGATGAGAAATACAACATCTGTTGATTGCCTTAAAATATGCTTCGAACTTTAACGCCTTTTTTCCCCACAAAAATATTACTGCCTCGCTTATCAAAACAAATGAAGTGTATAAAAATGATACAATGAAAGAAAGGAATGTGCTGCCAACACATTCAACGATCTTTTGCTCCACAGTCATATTAAAAATTGTTACATTTTTATTACATCTTTCACATATGTTGATGTTTTATGTCCTGGAGGACTTTAAAGGTGTACATGGTGATTATATTAGGAAAATGTATTTATTGTTAGTAATTTTTGTTGCTGCTCGATTTAAATATCGCTAATGTCTTGAGCTCCACAAACAAGGATATACTGACTGGAGGGGAAACACAAAAAACAAAAAAAAAAAAATAGAATTGATTACTTTATTCCCCATGGATGAGATATAAGAGAGAGAGAGAGAGAGAGAGAGAGAGAGAGAGAGACAGGGGGTCTTACCTCCAGCGATATTTTTTGTATTTTAATTTTTATATACACTGAAAGACATCTTAAATTTAGCGGAGATATTGCTCATTTGAGAAGCTTTTTTGTTTCCCATGAATGACATAATGGAAAGTTCTCAACATTCTATTAATTTATACATATTTAAATTTCTAGACTCACAGAATGACGCCTACTGTTCAATGGTGGTTTTGGAAGTGCGTTTGAGGAATTTTTACGTGATTTTATTATTTGAAATATTACCAATAATGATTATGATGCCTGCCATTTCCGGGAAGGAGTGGAGACGATGTGTTTGCTCTCCGATGGTTTTTCATCTACAAATTTTCTAAGCAAATCATTATTCTCAACCTTAGATTAAGTATTCGTCGCAAATATAAGAAGGCATATAGGTATAATTGGGTAGTCTAAATTGAGTACCTCCAACGTTGCTTCCTAGCATTTATTACTGGCACCTTTCCTGGTAATAAACCAAAAGCTTGGAGTTAGCCCTGACATTAGGATCGCCTAGTGAGCCACTTTTGTAAAGCAAAACTGACGCTGTGTGATAAAACAAACGTAATATTACAGGTACCACTCATTTCGAAATAAATTTATTAAAAAAAAGAACAAAAGATAAAAAAAGAGAAAATAACCTAGAGATAGAGAGAGTTTCATGAATATCCAGATTCTTTGTAAAGTAAAAGAAAAACTATGATTTGTATGCCCGAAATATATTGCGAAAATATTTCTGAATTTTCTGTCCAAATTCTTTACTCGTTTTCTTCTTCATCTGCTGTCCAAATTCTATCAATGACTGAACTGATTTTCTTATCATCTAAGTAAATTCATTTAATTAATGAGTTAGTATTATAATCCCATTTCTTTGACTAAAGACTTTTTTCCTGTCTTGAAAAGTTCTTTTTCACTTTGTTTTTTCGTTGATATTTAAAAGAAATTTCTGTCCTTTATAAAAACTTTGAGTATTTTTTTCTTCGATAGACCTTAAAATGTTATTCAATTTCATCTATTTAGGCAACTTTAGACAATATTGTTTATTAATTAATTCATTAGGAAAGTTCTTTAGATATTGTCGTTGTTTTATTTAATTAGAAACCTAAAAATGTGTTTTATTTTTAATTTTGCCCGCAGAACGCCTAAATGTATGCAAACAATTTATGAGAAAAACGAAAGAAAAACTGCCCCAATTTATTCTATGGTCGCTACTTTCTAATGAAATAAAATATGATGTCTTTTTTTTTTGCTGCGGTCCAGAGTCCGTTACTATGCATACAGTTGATTTAAGAGTCTGAGAAAAGGACCAAAAGGATATTTTTCATATTGTTTGAGGGAGCTGTAAAAAATGACTCAGCAATTTTTCTAAAGCTTTATTGTAGATTTATCGTCGTTGTTGCTATTATTAAACGGCGGGGATTTTGTGGCAACCGTTATTGTAGAGGCTGTCAAAGTAACAACGCCGTTTTATTGTATTTTATTCTATTTTGTGTATTTTTCATGTTTCGTGTGTCTGTCTCTTAACAGAAATGTTATTTTCAGTTAATAACAAAGTAATTTGTTTTTATTTTCTGGGTTTAAATGTTATTTGCTTCAGCTGCTTTCGTGTTTGTCCTTTGTGGGCCCCTAATTTATAAATGGGGTTTATTGTTTTGGCCCGAAAGTATGCCATGACTTTGTGCTAAATCTCTGCCAACAAATAGGCTACAACCGGCTTTTTCGGGCCAATAATAAATTGTGAAATTTAGTTGTATTATGAAAATCTGTCATTAATGAAGGGACACGTAATTAATTTAATTTCAAATTTCTCTCGACTCCGTCTTAGCTTGAGGATTATAATAGAATTAAAAAAGTAATATTTGGCTTTATACTTCACTGTTAATTTGAGTGGTTACATGAATTTATTGTTGCTGCATAAACAAAAAAAAAAAAATAAATAAATAAATAAATAAAACAACTTTTGCGTATCGTGTAAAAAAGTAATTACAAATGTATTTGAAAAAATTGGATGTCTCTTTCCTATTGCTTTTACAAGTCTCCCTTTTGTTGAAATTGATTATGGCACAAAGCTCCTTTGGTTACTACACATTTTTCTTTAACAATTGTCTGCTTGACATATTTTATCAAAGAAAAACTCCTTTATTGTGTATTTCCTTATATCTATAGCATACTTTTAGAGCACAAAACACCAGTCCTCCTCCACAAACAAACGAATCCACACTGATGGATTTATTTCATTTCATCAAAAATTCTTGTGAAATAGATAAATCCCCTTGGGGCGTCGACTTCAAGCATCAATTATAGTGAAAACCATTTCTAAGTATTTTAAATACACTCTGATATCTATAATCTTGAAAATCCTTTTATATAAAAGAAAAGCAAACTCCAACTTTGCATAAACTGTAACTGCGAGAAATGCTATAGCATATTTAATCATTTAAATGACATTTTAACTGTCAGCAGTTTATTTCACTCAGGATTTATTATATCTCATTCAATTGATTGAATCGAAGCAAACTTGATTTGAATGAATAGCATATTTTATGTGGGGGAGGGGGCTGCAGAATGACAAATTTTGCATGAAATATGAAAAAGTTTCTGGTGGCTTCTTTGCCATCAGCATAAAATGCTCGAAGACAATTGCAAAGCAAAGTTATTATTGAATGTTTACGAACACAATTTGATATTGAAAAAGTTTGCCTGACGCATTATGAATTGTAATGAAATTTATAGTGAGTGCTGTTTATTTAATATCTGATGATGATGTGATATTTATCAATTAAATTACGTGCAAGTAGTTTTTTGTACAGTGAAGAGATAAGGAGAAGGAGTGAGGGATAGAAAGGAAATCGTTTACGTATGAAGAATGTGTTGCTAACATTTATCACCTTATGAAATAAACTTTAGATGATTGGGGTTATAGTTTTTAAATTAAAGGGGAGACTGCACACTGCGGTACTTATTTTAGAGGAAAATATTATACTTGTGTAGAAATATTCTACTATGTATTTTTAATTTTGTTTTTCGGAGTAGTTAGATTAGTATGCAGTTTTTTTTGCCATGGAAACTGGTACAGAAAGATTGCCAAAGTAAAAATTATGCTTTTCCAATGGCCCAATTTGTTGCTTTGGACTTACTTAGTTACTCTACTTAGGTGGCGACTAAAATAGGCATTCTTATCTATTATACGTTTTACGTAGAAAATAATACCACGCATTTGGGGCTTCTAAATTTTTTCACCAAATTATTATACCAAGTTTTAATACTATTTCAAAAGCATGATCCTTTTAAAGGATTTTTGACATCACTCTTCTGGTCTGGCCATTCATTTTGCTGTCGGAAACTTGTAATGATCGAGAGTTGTTTGGTCTATACGTTCAACTTGACTTAATCAATGGAATCACTGTATTTTGATGCGCTTGACCACGTCGATGCTGATATATAGGGTGATTTCCTAATCGTAGTTTTTTTTAAAAACCGATTAAAACACTCAAATTTGCATCATATATCACAATTTCTTATTGGAATCGATAAATTGGTCTTTGCCATTTAATTTTTAAAGACAATTTCATGTAAATGTTGTTCGCGGCTCCGTCTCAAAATGTCCATTCGGAAAGTCAAATTTTTCGTCACTTTTTCGAACATTTCGGCCTGTATTCCACGAATAACGCGTTTTATGTTACCTTGTAAGGCTTGAATGGAGTACGGCTTGTCCACATAGACTAACGACTTGACATGGCAAGACCCTGGGGGCCTCACAGGGCCAAATCGAGAGACAAGCTGCTCACCAAATTCATTCCTCAACATATTCATTGTTTCACGAGCAATGTGGCGTGAGAACGGCGACGAATTGACATTTCGCGATGGTCATTAACACTGGTCGCTACAGCTGCAATATTTTCTTCGGTACGCATGCGAGTCGGTGGTTTTATGTCCAACAAAGTAAATTTGGTTTGGAGATAACAGTACGAATTGTTGATTCAGCAGGTCGATTATGACAACCATAAAATGGTCGTGTCAAACGATGCACATTTCTCACAGAGCACGAATTTTGATAATAAATTTTCAATGATTTGCAATCGTTGCTCGTTTGTTAGTCTTTCCCTGATGAAATGGCGGGGTATCCTGTACACTTTTCACTTTGACGGATGACGTTTGAACGCCATTACCAACCAGTGCTGCTGGCCTGAAAAACTTAAATCTTAAAAAATCACCCCACATAACTCAGCTTATAGATATTGCGGCACCGATACTCTCCATTAACAATGATGGGTGTATACATTTTCCGGAATATTTTCGTTTAGAAGACATCCAGAACTGATTTATCAACTTTTGTCATAATTCAGGACACTGCACCATATTGCAAGATAGGTGAAACCAAAGCCTGGTACCAATATCTGGCACCAATGTCTGGTACGAATTTATGAAAAATTGTCGCGAAAATTCTAAGAATGCCAGTGAGTAGTAAGATATGTAACACGAATTCATGAATTCGAAATTAGGGAAGGTATTCATCAACTAAAAATTTCTGCAATCTTTATCATTTGTGTGCCAGTTTCTTTCGTCGTCATAATAACGGTAAGTCGAGTACCAACTGGCCACAACTGTTTTCTTAGCCAAACGGGAACTGATTGTTCCATTCAAGTTGTTCCAATAAAGTTGTTTACCATTGCACTTCCACATACTTTACTCTTTACAGATTCTATTCCATTCATGTCGATCTTATTGAAAAGAACATTACATTATCATGGAAGGATAGCAGGCGAAAACTGTTGATTGCTTTAGAGTGCATTGAAATGCAATAAATTTCTTTGCAAATAAGACTTGGCCAAGATGTATGTATATTTTGTTTACGAGGGGGAGCTTCCTTAATGATAAATAAAACAAGTTTGATATAAAAATGTAGTCGTTTGAGAAAATGTCGGTGAATTACGTATTTGTAATATACTATATCAAAGTGCAATGTGTCTGTGTGTGTGAATGGTATGCGAATATTTGCAATAAATAACAATGGCTTTGAAGTTCAACGAACTGCATACACAATGACAAAATACACACAATAAGCAGCGACCGAATACAGGCACACGTATGTAGAATGCAGACAACACAAACAGTCTACCGTAATCTTGACAAAACTTTACCCCTTCAGTCGAATACTGTTCATCTGTCTCTATAGGGGCTCTTGCTGTAACATACGTAAACTCACACACACACAGACACGCTCCCACATGAACTAGAATTGCAAAGTAGTGGAACAAAATTAAAACGGAAATGCGATAGAAATAGCGGCGGCATTAAAAGGATATTTTCATATCAAACACCCACACTCACGGCGACACAAACGCAAATACACATAAACATAGTCAGTGCAAACATTTAATCGAAAAACGAATGAAATTCAAAAGAAAATAAAATTTAGTGCAAAAAATGAACTGGTGAATAAAATAGAACAAAGAACTGTGTGACATGCAACATGTTGCATGTTCTTCTCTGTACTCACTCGTGTGATGATGTACATGTGTGTGTGTGTGGGTAACATCCGTTACATCCTTTCGTTTAAATTGTGGCTATGCTTTGTGATGCTCGTTAAAAACAGTGACATTTTTTGTAGGTTTTTTTCTCTCTCTGTATTTAAAATGACATGTTGGGGAATAGTCGACGTCTAGACTATTTACTTAGTAGATACATCATTACTCATTTACACACACACACACACACACGTACACATATATATAGGTATATAAAGTCATAGTGGGCCAACATCTAACATTATTTGCAGCCAAAACTCTAAAGTAAATACATAATCATCATCATCATCATCATTATCATCATCGTCATCACCGAGACCGTCGTTGCCTCCATTTACCATCACGATGGTTTATTTGTATAATAAGCCAATGGCCGTCGTATTAGCTTAGCCAAGTTAGTTGTTGCTGAACTCCATAGATTTGGCAAACTTGTCTATAATAATTTATGGTTTGCTTCCATTGTCTGATAGATAGTTGGCCGTTCTTTTTTTGTATGTCCCAGAGCAGACGTTTTTTTTTTGTTTGTGTTTAGAAGGATTGCAGGTTTCAGATGTCATCTAACGATACAAAGAGGATATTGGCATTTATTTTGTATCGTTTTGTATGCAGTTCGCTTTTCTTTTTGCATTTTTTTCCAGTTTTTATTTAACATTCATTGTTACCATGACTTGTCGCAATTCATTGTTATTTTTTCCCAAGTTTACATTTTTTGGGCAGAAAGCATATTCTTCGTTACAGGACATTGAGTGTTATTTATAGCAAAAGTTTACGGTTTTTGCGGTAATGTTAGATTTTATCCTTTTTTTTTTTAACAGCGGATATATATGGGACGATATGGTTACTATAGAACATCAATATCAAATTTTCGGAATTTACTCTTTTCAACTTATTTACGATATAAAAGCGGCAGATACGATATCGTTATTCCACAAAGACATGACGTAGTTTCAATAACGAGAATGAAAGCAAGAACTATACTAAAATCACCATGCTGTGAGGAAAAATGATATCCTTTGTAATATCATAACGATATCATAATTTCCAATATTTCTACCTACATTTCCAAATAATTGCATTTATTTCCTTGTTTTTAAATAAGCTACGTTTTACTCAAACCTGTCTGAAAATACTGATCAAGATTTATCTAACTGCGAGGTGTGATCAATTTTTTTCAAAAATTATTTATTTATTCATCAATAACTATCTTGTCCCCATCAAAGTAATCCCCCTCAGATATAATACATTTATGCCAGCTTTTTTTCCAATCCTCGAAGCATTTCTGAAACGCGCTTTTTGGTATCGCCAACAGCTCTGTTTCGATTTTTCTTTTATCTCCTCAATCGTAGCAAAACGTTTTCCTTTCATCGGTGTCTTCAGTTTTGGGAACAGGAAAAAGAAAGCGGGGCCAAGTCCGGTGAATACGGTGGTTGAGGCATGATTGCGGTTTTATTTTTGACGAAAAACTCACGCACAAGCATCGATGTGTGAGCTGGTGCGCTGTCATGGTGCAAAATCCATGACTGGTTTTTCCACAATTCTGTGCGTTTCTGACGAATTGCTTCGCGCACACGGCGCATAACTTTAAGGTCGTATTCCTTATTGATGCATCACGCCATTGCAATCGGAGAAAACAGTGAGCAAAACTTTCACATTTGGCTGAACTTGACGTGCTTTTTTCGGTCTTGACTCTTCTGGACGCTTCCATTGGGATGATTGGGCTTTGGTTTCAATTTCATAGCCATACACCCATGATTCGTCACCAGTTATGATCTTTTTGAGGAAATCTGGATCTTCGTTGGCGACGTTCAACAGCTCCTGAGCGATGTCCATGCGACGTTGTTTTTGCTCAAAATTTTAAGTTTTAAAACAATCTTCGTTGCCGCACGTTTCATGCTTAAATCATCCGTAAAAATTGCTTGGCATGAGCCGAACGATATGCCAACATCATCAGCAACCGCTCTAATAGTGATTCGGCGATTATCCAAAATCATTTTCTTCACTGCTTCAACCAGGACGAGCATTGTCATCGACATCTTCTCGGCCTTCATTAAACCGGTTATACCACACTTGAACTGGTGTTCTGCTCATAGTAGACTCGCCAAATGCCACAGTCAACATTTCAAATGTCCTTGCATATTTAATTTAATTTTTACACAAAGCTTAATAGAATGGAAAAAAGTGTGAGGCCTGTGGTGGAAAAACACGCGTTTGCGCTTTAACATTTTAAACCTTTTTCCTTGCAGTAGTTCATAAAGCTTTGCCAATTGTTGACAATAGATCTCGGAAACAATGTTTTTTTTGTTTGGAAACAGTTCAAAGTAGACCATTACCATAAAATCCCATCAGCATGGCAACAAAGCCTAAATTGTATCAAAAAGAAGTTACAATTCAGGCTTTGATAAGGCTTGAGTGCGTTCATTTTGGAGCAGGACCTCTTTCGATTGATGTTCTAGTAAAGAATAACATTTTTCATTGACAATGATTTTCAAAAAGGATAATTTTTAAATGCTTTTTCACCTCGTCAAGTGGGTTTTCCGTAGCGCTGCTTAAACCAAATACGAATCTTCTTGACGAGTTCATACCATTTGAAATGGGTTTCAGTGCTCATATTCGATAATTTTAGATTTCCTGTAACTTCTCGAATAAATGTATGTCGATCTAACTCGAGACCGGCATTGATTTCATACTCATCAACTTCATTTGGACGATTGCTTTGAAGGCCACCTTTCAACGGAATTGATTTTGATGAAACGTCACGTGCTTTTGGTTAAGGCATCTGAACCACACATGTCACAAATCCTTCGTTAGGCTTCCGTTCTTTTTTTGACTTTTCGGAAGCAGAAAAATCAAATTATGGCGATAATATTCTATTGGTGTCTCCTCGTTCACTACGCGATTTACAAGCAAACCAACCATCAAAAATGTTGTGACACAAATTGAACGTCAGCTATATAACGAACTAACAGACATTTCAATCAGCTAGTCTAAATCATTTCAAAAATAACAAAGCCATCATCTTCACATAAGCCAAAATTACTTAATTTGCCAACATAATACAAATTGTAGCGAAATAGATTTTCGAAGAATAATTAAATAAAAAATTCTGTTGAAATGAAATTTGTTGAAATTGTTAAAATTGTATTTCGAAAATGATGTCACACTTTTACCGCTTTTTCAAATAGTTTTCGGAAGAACAGGGTTATCCATTTCTTAGTTTCTAAACCGCCGGTCTGGCAAGACCGTCAGCCGTTAAATACCTGCCATCTAAAGATTTATTTATTTAATGAAAGGTTTGGTATTTACGAATATGAATCGTTTAACAACCGAAGAAAGCGCAAAAATAGTTAAAACATACTACAAAAGTGGTGATTCAAACGTGGGCACTTTTTATGCATTACGCGGTGATTATGGTCGTCGTAATCAACCTACTGTGCAAAGAATTAGTAAGGTTATAAAGAAATTTGAAGATACTGGAAGCGTTACAGATGTGATCTGTGATCACTTTTGTTAGTAAAAGTATGGCGGATAATCCGAATTTGTCGATTTCACGGCGTTGTCAGCAATTGGGCCTATCTTATGGCGTATTTTTTATTTAGATTTAATGGCTAATTTTTAATGACATTACAAGAATATTTGTGTTAAACATCCTTTTGTGACAAATTCCAACATTCATTTCATTTCGATCGCCTGTGCTTTGAGTTACAGTTGTTTAAGTAATCCTACATTATATAAAATGAAGAGAAAATTGTGTGTTGGTAAAGAATTACTGTTTAATTAGAGAAAATTTCTATTTAAACCTAGCAATAGTTTACCGATTCCACTCCTTCGAAAACAATCATTTATGGAAGGTTTGCTGATTTTAAACGAGGTTGTATATACATCAATGATGCTAAGTGCGTTGGATATTTAAAAGAAGTGGTTGCTCCACATCATAAATTAGTCTAAATAATCGAAAAGTGAAGTTGCAAGAGATATCTGATATTATATGGATATCAAAAAACAGTGTATTAACCAGTTTGGGTGAAATTTTGAGCATGAAAAACATGTTTTCAAAATGAATGGTACGTACGTTATCTTTGACATCAGAATCGCAACGTATTTCAAGTCTATTTGGAGCAATACAATTGTATTAAAGGGAAACTACCATGCTGTTTATTATTAATAATAAAACCAGCTCATGGATCGAATCTGCAATCCGTTGAGTCGAAAGTATATGGTAAAAGTTGTACAAAACGAGTAAAACACTGGCTTACAACGTTACAGACCTCCTTATTTTGGTATCCGCGTACTATTCTGTTCTATACATCGATTAGCTTCAAATTGACGGCAAGTAAGGTAATAACAGCAAACACTAGTCGCTATAGCATCATAATAATTAAGTTTCTTGTGCCTAAATTGCAGGATATGGATGTGGTTGACAAGTAGTTTTTACAAGACCGTTCCATTTCAATTATTGCGTGAATTAGTTCCCTTTTCTGTCAATTTTGGGTCACCATAATTAAACCAAGTTTGTTATTTAAGTCGTTTAAAATGGCATCTCAACATCCACACTCAGTTTTTCCTCTACTCATCCCAATTTTTGCAGGTCTAAAAAATTTCCATATTAGAATCGTCACAACTTTTCAAATTTACTTTAATAAATCGTAAATTGTTCGAAATGCTTTAATGGAGTGTTAGACAATACTATACATTCTTTGCAGTTTTGAATTTTTAATAATACACTTTTCAGGCAGAATACAGTGGAACCTCATTGAAATACGATAAATAAAAATTGAAATATTTTATGTATTTTTACAAGCTTAAGAAAGTTTCACTTTAGAGTCGTAACGCCGTTTCAAATTTACTACAATAATTCATACATTAATCGAAATTCTTTAATAGAGTGTTCGAAAATATTATAAATTCTTCATAGGTTTGAATTTTGACTAATATAATTGTCAGGTAAAAAACAGTGGAATAGCATTAAAAAAGGCAACCAAAATTTAATAAATTTTAGGTATTTTTGATCGACATATGGTATAAAAATTATTACAACCATCAGTGTTAGATTTGTCATTAGAAATGTTTAAAATACACTAGCCAGCAAAAATTAAATTTTGTGCAAAAAACGTGAGTATAGAATTGTCAACATTTGTCATTTTTCGGCCATTTTTCACTTATAAATATAATTAAGAAATGTGATTTGATCGTCTCCTAAAAAATTGCCGTAATTTATATTTGTAACTGTGAAATTCACTATTCAATACAAAATGCCTCCCAACGGTTTCAAGAGGGAACGATTATGAAAAGTTTGTTTGGTTTTTTGGGTTAGAAAACATGTAGGGCCATCTACAGGGTGTCCGTCGGGAAGGTATACTACTTTGTTTGTTTATAATTGTTGATTAAATGAAAGAGAATGAATCTTATATTAATAAATGCTTTATTTAATGTTACCAGCTATGTATGAAATGCAATATCAAATAAATGTCCGCCTCTGTTAGCCTCACAAATGCGAGCCCCTTTAATCACATTTTTTATTACATTCTCACACATTTCACGCGGTATTTCATTAATTTCATCACGAATATTTTATTAGGGTTGCTCAAACGTTTCTGCTTTGTTTGCATAAACCTTGCTTTTCAGATACCACCACAAAAAGAAGTCCATAGCAGACAAATCAGGCAACCGTGGAGGCCAATCAACATCACCATTTCTCGAAATAACTTGTTGGGGAAAGAAGTCTCGCAGTAATACCATTGTAATCCCGGCTGTATGCGATGTGACACCGTCTTATTGATACCACATGTTAATCAAGCCCAAAGCATGCAGTTGTGGCGTTAAAAAGTTTTCAGTCATATCACGATATCGCTCCCCATTGTCAGTTACAATTACGCTGTTTTCAGTTTCAAAGAAGTATGGTCCAATGAGTCCTCCTGACCAAATTGCTCACCAGACTGTCACTTTAAATGGATGCAAAGGTGACTGATGAATAATTTGAGAGTTTTTCATTGCCCAGAACCGACTATTCTGTGTATTCACATATCCATTCAAATGAAAATGTGCCTCTTGTCACTCGTTATGATTTTTTCATGAAAATCGGGGTTGCCATGTTTGAGCTGTAACATCCTATTGGTAGATAAACGGCGGCGTTAATGGTCTTGTGGAAGAAGCTCTTGTGTCAACTGAATCTTAAATGGAAACAATTGCAAATCCTTGTGCAAAATTGTGGCCAAAGTTGTTCTTTGAAGGTCAGAAACTTGGTCAGGAGCACGACGTAGAATTGAGGTTGATGGATTTTTTTGAACAGTTTCTTGAGTAGCAGTAATGTTTTCAACCGATCTTGCAGTACATTGTGGCTCATGTTTGGCCCTATCAGCTACAGACCCTCTTTCTTTGAAATCATTCACTACGTGATAAATAGTGCGTCTTGTTGGCACGTTGTTTCTCCCAAAAGTTTCACATAACTTTCTCATCGTCACAATAATCGATGGGTGATTTTGATAAAATGTTTTAACGATTAAAACACGTTGGTTTATCGAATATTTTTCCACAATAAATTTGCCACGTCTCTACTACACGACCGTAAAATATGAAGTGCCAAGACTAATGTTTACCAAAATGACGGCAAAACAAAGTATGTACCTTCCTGACAGACACCCTGTAGTAATAATTTCCGTTTACCGTACAGTGTTAATATTTAGCCACTGTATTGCTTAAAGCTGCCCTACAATAACAAATCAGCAGGTTTGTGTTATATTTTGTTTTAATCATGAGTTAAAATTAGAACGGACACCCTGTAGTACATCTTCCTGACAGACACCCTGTAGTAATAATTTATGTTTACCGTACAGTGTTAATATTTAGCCACTCTATTGCTTAAAGCTGCCCAAGAACAGCAAATTAGCAGTTCTGTGTTATATTTTGTTTCAATCATGAGTTAAAATGAAACAATTTCGGTAGTATTTCTTAGTACAAACTGTACGAAGTGAATTTTCAAATTTCTCGGGCTACACTCAACTTTCGAGTATTATTTTTTTATATTGGTACAATCGTCTCCAAGATACGTTGACGTTTTTATCCATATATCATGTTTAGTTTGTTTGTGAGAGACATAAATAAGATAGGTGTTTTGCGTGTTCGGCGAATTTCTGCTGTCGAAAAAAAGTATTTTTTGAACACACCTCGTATAAAAATTTAACATATTCGCGGTTAAATACATTGTAATGATCAAACAATAGAATAGGAACAATATGCTCTATCACAATGTAATCTATGACAATGGTATTTGTTTAATTCTAGGCACAAATTGCGACCTACTTTATTTATTACTTTGTTATTAAGACAAGCGTGAAATTAAAAATACTCATGCGTTAACGTGTCCGTCAATTAAATAAGTAATTCAGAGTATCCTTGCTATGAACACTGAGCTACGTTATTTATGTTTCACAAGTTGACAACTGAAATTATCTTCTTATAAGCAATAATATAATAATGTAAAACAAGTTGCCACGGATGTTAAAATCTCAACGAATTTTATGGAATTATATATAACTCTTGCTTTTTACTACACTATTTTTTTAAACATACATACATATATATATGTACGCATAACACTTCAGTTGAAAGTTGCAATTGTACTTTTGTGCCTTTCTTCTCTATTTATGCCCTTGTAGCACTCTCCTTTCGCCCCTTTCCGTCCGCCATTATAGATTGTCCTTGCACTGTGCATTAAAAGTGTTAAAGGATTTTGTGCGTGGATTTATTTAAAATGAAAGAAAGTGTAACATTTTCGCTTCCAGTTACTTTAAGCTTCTTAGGGGAGAGTTCGTGTTGAAAGTAACAGCGTGAACGTGAACGGAGATAAAAGCGCACAAGTTAACTCTGAACACTTTCGAAATGTTTCGCAGGATCTCTACTTAAAATCCAAAAAAAAAAAAAATAAAAAAAGCCAAAGTTTCACAAAAGCATCTCTTTATGATACAAATGAAAGCTGGTGCTGGTTGGATTGGACTGGTATTCTCCGAAGGTGTGCCAAGGAAAACAACTTTGTAGGGGTTTTCTTGTTTAACAAGTAATTTGTCATTTTAATGTAGAGAAGAAAAAAAATTCCTGTAAAACTTTTATGTGTTTGTGTGTGAAAAAAAAACTTTAATGGTGAGAAGTAAAGATATCTTTGCAGTATCTATAAAAGGAATGTGGTGATGGCAGGGGGAGATATATATATATATAAAGTTAAGGGTATACACGACATATTTGGGAAGCAGCTTGGAGGGGCTATAAGAGAGCAGGTGAATAAAAGTAATTTAATATGTCCTGATATCACTGTTATCAAAAACACAAGACAGACACATTTAACAGCAGGCATTTAAAGGGACAAGAATAGACAGTTTGCTTGAAGCAAACATCCGTAAATATTTTGAATTATTGTGTAGCACTAATCTAAAGTGTCAGGTGAAGTCAAAAATTAATTTCTTCCAAAGATTAAGTTAATTGTCAGACAACTTTTGATTGTGTTGTCTCATGATGACACACAGTATGCTTTTTGAGATGCTTAACCTTTATAGCAGGTGAATTACTACACTATTTCAATAAATTGAGGGTGTTTGAAAGCCATATGCTATATACATTTCATTCGTTTGATTTCAATTTAAATATTTTCTAAAACAAATAGACGATGCATAATTTTACTTTAACAGAAATTGTAAACATAAATATTTTCCATTTATTTGTGGAGGTAAACAATTTACAAAAGAAAAAGGTTGACGTGAACAAAACCAAAAAGATAGACAGATAACGAACGTCTCAACAAGAAGAAATAGCTGCCCTCTGAAAGCTACCAGGGTGGTCCCAAAACTAACCGACTTAACGTACAGATGGCGCCAGTAATTTGAAGAAAAAAAATAACTTACTTGAAAGCGGCAAAAAATTATAATTCAATATTTCCATTTGAAAGGTCTCGTTCTCAGTTCAACCAATATTAAAGTTAAGCTACATTCTATTCCGAGGGAGTCTGCTCTTTTGTTTACGACTGTAAAATTTTGGGTAGCAGAGTTCAAATGAGGCCGTACGAGCTGCCAAGACACTGTTAAGAAAATTCATAAAAGGGTATTGCATGATTGTCGGCTAAGAGTGCGTAAGTTAGCTGAAATAATAGGCATTTCAAAAAGTTCTATTCATCGTTTATTGACTAAAAATTTGAAGGTGAGGAAGCTGTGCGCAAGATGGGTGCCGCGCTTGCTTTTAATAGAACAACAACTGCGCCGTGAAGATGTTTCAGTAGAATGTTTGGCGATGTTTCACCGCAATAAAGTTGAATTTTTACATCGGTTTATAACCATGGATGAGACATGGGTCCACCACTTTACACCTGAGATAAAGCAACAGTCAAAGCAGTGGAATGGAATGAGAGAATCGTATCTGAAGAAGGCGAGGATGGTTCCATCTGAAGGAAAGGTCATGGCATCTGTTTTTTGGGATGTGCATAGGATTATTTTTATTGATTATCTACAGAAAGAGAAAACCATCAACGGCGAATATTTTGTTAATTTATTGTTGCGTTTATGTGATGAAATTGTGGAAAAAGGCCGCATGTGGCGAAAAAGAAACTGTTATTTCATCGAGACAATGCTTCAGTTCGTACATTCACTATTGCGATGGTCAAAACTAATGAATAAAAACTCAAATTACTTTATTACGCTTTATTTAGCTCTCTCGGAGTATTTTCTATTTCCTAACTCGAAAAAATGGATGGGTGTTAAAAGATTTGTCAACAATGAAGAGACGAAGTCTGTAATTGATGAATATTTTAAGGAGTTTGATAGTTTTTACTATAAACAGGGTATTCGATATTGCTGAAAAAAGTGTATCGAGAAAAAAGAGAGAGAGAAAAGGAGACGATGTTGAAAAGTGAAGAAAATGTTTCCCAAATTTGTTGTGTCTTTATTGTTAGGTCGGCTAATCGTAGAGGCCAAAGCAGTCATGCCATAAATCACCGTTTATAATCATCCCCCGTACATTTAAGGCATTTTTATTTAATGTTTTTTTAATTTATCTGCTAATACTTCACACCCCACAACATTTTGATGCTATCTTTCAACCATTTATTGGCCAACAGTCTCTTAGCGATTCACAAAACAGATACCAACTATTACTTAATTGTCTAATACAAGCATGTTGTATAGTTATTATTTGTCGGTTTGCTTCAAACTCGAACTTCAAAAACGTTCATAGTTATTTCAGCGGTAGTAATCTGATGGAAGTAACACAAAACCCACCCTTTTCATACGATATCTAATAGCGATTTAATTACCATAATTGAGTATTTCATTAGTATTACATGTTTGCGCAATATATTGCATGATATATTCCATGATGTGGGGGGAAAAAATAATTAATTTACGTATACGTAATATGTTGTAAATGAATTGAAGTTTAATATTAATCATGCGATACGGGGTATCGCATACTCGGTAATTTACCCCATGTTGTACACATATGGTAAAAAAAATAAGTGCACCTGTTTATTTTTGCTTTATGTTTAATTTTAGTTACTTTAACGGAAAGTAAACATGTCAATTATTTTTTATTTAAATAACTTTAATATGTTAATGCCATTGTTTTCATTGTGAGTTAGTTTTGTTCAGGTGTGATTTCAGTACTTAGTCTAAATAATAAATACATGACTCAATTCCTTAATATTTTTGCAGTCTCATGTAGTCTTTTTGGAAAGGTAAGTTTTTTTTCTGTTGTTTACCTTTATTCATAACTAAATATATAGTAAAAAAAATCAGTCATGGGTCGAAAAAGTCATTGCTCTCCGGAGGAGAGAAAAATTGTTTCAAGACTAAGAGAAAGTGGCTAAAGTCTTCGATATATAGCAGAGACTATGAATCGGTCGCTAGTTTTTGTACAAAATGCTTTAAAGCCTAAAAAACCCATCGAAGCTCGCGGAAGACGAAAGCGATTTCAGCAGAAACTGGAAATGTAATTTCATCGCGAACGGTTCGTCGTAGACTACAAGAAAAACATGTACCAGATTGGCGTTTGTAAGAAGTCATTCGAATTGGACCGGGGGAGATGGTGAAAAAAAGGCGAAACAATTTGTGGAGCAATGAAACAAAAATTAATGTATTTGGAAACGACTGTGCCCGGAATGTTCGACATCATAGGGGTGAGGAATTCCATGTTCACTTTATAAAGAAGACGGTCAAGCACGGAGGCGGCAATATTATGGTCTGGGATTGTTTCTCGTGGTATGGCGTCGGTCCTATACATTGAATTATCGACACTATGACCAGATTCCACTACAAAGATATCTTGGAAAATGCGATGTTGAACTATGCTGTGGAAAGTATGCCTCTTAGATGGACATTCCAGCAGGATAACAATCCGAAGTATACTTCTAAGTTGCTAAAGGATTGGTTCCAAAATAATAATAATGTCCCTCTTGACTGGCCAAGTCGCTCCCCGGACTTAAATCCAATCGAAAATCTTTAAGGACAGTTGAAACAAAGAATTGGAAAGGAGATTCTTAAAAATAAAGATCAGTAGAAACCTGCAGGAAGGTTATTGCCAGCATGCCAAAAACTCAGCCAATTTAGCAGAAAAAACTTGATTTTTTTACCTTTTTGCATATTTTAACTAAACGTACTTATTATTTTGTCCAAAGTTTTTTGATTAATTTCTTACTTTTTGAAAAATTATGGATTTAATTTTGGTTTTTGTTATTGTTTTGGTATATATTTTATTTCTAATGTTATAACAAAAGAAATTAGTATTTGTTTTTTTTTTTTGTTTTGATTTAAATAAATTCTCGTCTACGAGCCTTTAAAAATAAATATATGGTGTACTTATTATTTTGACCATATGTGTATTTTATTGTGCAGTAGAAGTTATTGTTACTCATACGTAGAGTAAAACATTTAATTAAGATAAATCATTCGCAGTCATATACAAACCACGCGCCCAATGTTGCGGGCCACGGAAAATGTTCGATATTATATAATCGCCTCTGACATTAGAGAGACCTTTGTTTTCATAACAGAGTAAAATCGAAAAACCCCGAAAATTTTATGGAAAAAATTTGGTTGGGTTACAAATATAAAAGTGAGTAATTTGAATATATTTTATGGAGCATATGTTATGCCGTTGTTAGTATTTAGTGTAGTTTCTTTTGGAATCCAATTAGATTCGAATTTTCTAAATTTATATAAATATTTTGAGAATTGTTTCGTTATATATTTTCTGTAAACATAGTTCTGGTGGAGTTTAGAGCTTTGTCAACACGCTTGTTGTCAACTTTGTTAACTAACATATACATATAAGAGGTATATTTTGCTTCGTTTTTTATTTCCAAAGTTATAGACATTTTGCAGCTTCAAATTGGCCTCGATTTTTGTTAATAAGACAGTGTGGCACACGAATCGTCGAACGGTGTACCAGTAACTGTCAGCGGAGAGCATTGTTTCAATATGTTGGAGGAAGTTTTTTTTATCCAGAACTGCGGGGAAGACGTATCCATTTCAACACCATTTGGTTCCAGCAATATGAAGCAACTGTGACCGGTTACGGCGGAACTCCAACAAATATTCCAAAATAAACAAATATCCAGAAACTCTACTTTCTGATTACCTGACCTGACTGCATCAGACTTCTTTTTACGGGGTTATGTCAAGCAAGAGGTGTTCAAACAAAACCCAGGAATTTGACTAAATCGAAGTAGTCAATTGAAATAATAATTGAGGCGATTTCGCAACGAATAGTTTTCTGATCAGGTGTCGCACATTTGAGAATGAGCATGGATGATATTTTTGATATTTTTATAACGTACAATTGACAGAAGGGCAGAAAATTTGGCATGTTTTTGGTTACCATTTAATTTTTTTAATGTGTTATATGAAAAAAATTAAGCACCTTTCCAAATTAAGAATAAGGTTTTTTTAGAAAACTTGTAATTTGTATTAATTTTTTAGAATAAAATTATACTTGCAATAGGAAAAATATTGTTCTATAATTTTTGTAGTTTGTGAGATATTGGATTTTTGCTTAAACCAGAGACGGTCGATGAAACGAAATCAGACCCGAAGATATTTTTGATTTGTTTCAGTTTCTGGCATTTGAATCCAAATTATGAAAAATTGTGATTCTGTTTGCGGCAGATTGAATAAAAATTGTATAATATTTTGTTTCTGTTTCATAAATTCTAAACGAAATGCAAACTATTTTGATTTTGAATCATACGAGGTGTGTTCAAAAAAAAGGTGAACTTTCAAATTTCGTGGGCTACGTACATTCGACTTTCTATTATTATTTTTTTATATTGGTACACTCGTCTCTAAGATATGGTGACGGTTTTATCTATATACCATGTTTAGTTTGTTTGTGAAAGGCATAAATAAGACTAGCGTTTTGCGTGTTCGGTGATTTTCTGCTTTCGAAAAAAAGTGGATCAGAGAAGTTGCATCAAATTTTGTGTAAAAAATGGAATTAAGTGCTCAAAAACACTTGAAATGTTGGCAGTGGCATACGGTGAGAGTACTCTGAGTCAAAAACATGTTTACAAGTGATACAAACTTTTCACACAAGGTCCAGAAGATGTGAATAACGACGCTCGCTCTGGACGCCCCAGGATATCAACAACCGATGAAAATGTTGAGAAAGTGAAAAAAATTGTTATGGAAAATCGTCCAATCACAATTAGAGAAGTTGCTGAGGATGTCGGCCTATCGGTTGGTTGATTCCAAGCTATTTTTTCGGAAATTTTGGGCATGAAACGTGTGGCAGCGAAGTTCGTTCTAAAATTGCTGAATTTTGACCGAAAACAACGTCGCATGAGCATCGCTTAGGAATTATTGAATTACGCCAGATTTGCTTAAAAAGGTCATAATTGGTGACGAATCATGGGTATACGAGTATAGTTATGACATCGAAACCAAAGCCCAATAATCCCAATGGAAGAGTCCAGGAAAGATAAGACCAAAAAAAGCACGCCAAGTTCGATCAAATGTCAAGGTTTTGCTCACTGTTCTTTCCGATTGTCACAGCGTAGTGCTTCAGGAGTTCTTACCACAAGGTCATGCGCCATTTGCGTGAAGGAATACGAAAAAAACACCCGAAATTGTGGAAAAAAATTCATGGCTTTTTCATCATCAGCATCTTCTCAATACGTTCTCTTTAGTGCATATTTTGTTCATCAAATAAAACTTTATTTACCGTCTTGGTGTTGACTGTAGCAGCATCGCCATACATTTAAAATTATGATTCCCTTTTGTATGATTTTTTTTTTTAAGTCTACTAAACTCTAAACTTTTGGCAATAAGCTTGATCTGAACTTACTTACTTACTGGTGATTAATCATAGGTGTATGGCTATGATATTGAAACCAAAGCCCAACCATCCCAATGGAAGCGTCCAGGAGAGCCAAAACCAAAAAAGGCACGTCAAGTTTGGTTAAATGTGAAGGTTTTGCTCACTGTTTTCTTCGATTGCAATGGCATGGTGCATCATGAATTCTTGCCACAAGGTCGTATGGTCAATAAGGAATACTACCTTGAAGTTATGCGGCGTTAGCGCGAAGCAATTGGTCAGAAACGCACAGAATTGTGGAAAAACCAATCATGGATTTTGCACCATGATAACGCACCAGCTCACACATTGATGCTTAAGCGTGAGTTTTTGGCCAAAAACAAAACCTCAACCACCGTATTCACCGGACTTGGCCCCCGCTGACTTTTTCCTCTTCCCAAAACTGAAGACACCGATAAAAGGAAAGCGTTTTGCTACGATTGAGGAGATAAAAGAAAAATCGAAACAGGAACTGTTGGCGATACCAAAAAGCCAGTTTCAAAAGTGTTTCGAGGATTGGAAAAAACGCCGGCATAAGTGTAATATATCTGAGGGGGATTACTTTGAAGGGGACAAGATACTTATTGATGAATAAATAAATACTTTTGGAAAAAATTTAAAAAACGGTTATTTTTTGATTACACCTCGTACATTTGAAAACTTTATCGACCTTTGAACTATTTTGTTTTTCTACAGTAAGTATAAAATTTGACACTCCCCAATACATAGTTTTCTAATTTGCACTTAGAAGATCTTCAACAACCAATATTTTACAACTTCCGCGGGCACGATTCAATAAGATGTAATTTTTTTTTTCAAAATTTTCATTCAATTTTTGTACATTTGGGACATACGGATTTATGTGTTATCTAATTATTTGATGAAATAATGGCCATGACATTGACCAATGTTTTAGTCACTCAGTGAGTAAAATAGAAAATGATTTAAACAAAGATTTAGTTTAAAGTTGTGCTGTTTTTGCAAGTCTTATCAACTTTTACTATCAGTCATTTCATGAGAAGCAATATTTTTGTTGCTTTTTAATAACTCATCTAGACATCATACCAAACAGTTTTATCTTAATGCAAAAAAAAAATGTTGCTATCTTTTGGCCACTTATTGCGGTCCACTTCAAGGGTTAGATTTGGGTTTCAGTTTTTATGGCCACAGCGTTTCATTGATGGCAGACCATTAAAACGCAGCAGCAGCCCTTAAGAAAATTGTTGTAAAAACCATAAACTATTAAAAGAGTTTTAAACATAAAACATAATGAATACACACACACACACACACACGCACATATATGTATACACATAAAAAGGGAAAATCATCATGAAAGGAAGCTAAAAAACAAATTAGGCTTTGAAAATCTTTGAAACCCGCATAAACTTAAATAGGCATAAGACAACAAGTTTTGACTTACCCCAAAGGCAGATTATACTAATTTATGGAAAACCGCAATAAAAACATACCTAAAAGAGAGTAAAGGGTGAGATAGAAAAACATAAGGAAAAATTAGTAAATATTTGTTTGGGTTTTAGGGGAATTTTTTCTTTTTTTTTTTTATTAATAAAAGTAAATTTGTGTTAAATTTAATTTAAAATTTCATTTAGTTTCTTTGGCACAAAGAAGATATCTCTGTGCACACTTTCAATTCAATATCATTTTTTTTTGGCCACAAAAATTTAAATTAGATTTTTCGCCCCAAAACCTTTTAACCTCATTGGTAATAGAGAATGAAAACGACCGACCGAAGCAATAACAATAACAACACTCGGAGCCTGCAACATTTGCGCAAAGCACCAAGTTTTCATTCAGAGTTGTGGTTGCTATTTTTAAGTTGACCACCACAAACCTCAGCAATATGTTAACAAATGAAAAATAGAAAAATTTCCAAATATTTGTTAACATTTGTTTTACAGTTTAAGCAAAATTGTAAAAGTTTCACTTTATCCACATATACATATATATGTATATATATATATATATATATATTGTGCGGTTTTGTAAATGAAGTTGGTTGAGGGTAATACGTTTTGGGGTAAGGAGAAACTATGAGATCGTGTACGCAGTTAAATGTGTGAAATAATTGTTTGCTGATAGCTGACGGATGTGAGAGGAAGCTGAAATGTTGTAATGAGTTTGCAGAAATCGGTTAAAGTGGATTGTTAATAGTACTGAAAATTTTAAACATATACGTGCAAATTGTTTAGAATTTATTAAAACGTGTTTGAGGAACAGATCTAAAAGAGAGAGAAAAAGGATCAAAAAAAAAAAAAAACAAAAAAAAACGGGCACTTCTTTTCAGCAAGTGCAGAGGGCAGGTCAAGGACGTAGTAGCCATAAAAAAGCGATATCAACTCTATAAAAAGGACTAAAGAAGAAGAAAGAAGATTTTTCGGGTTTTGACAAACATTTTCACCATTTATCGATATTTAAAACATTCCTATGCTGGAGTTCATAGATAAAGGAAGATATACTTAAAAATACGATACAAACTAAGTCGAGATATGATATTTTTGTCACGATCACACATTTTGGAGTCGGAGTACAGTGTCCACGAAACTCAATGATATTCAGGAAGCCTGTTGTGTGTTATTGACATTATTTTATTCTTTTTTTTTCGATACCTTCCTATTTTAGTTGTTTTTCTAAATTCTACCTAGTCCTGCCATATGTTCTGTTACAAATATAAAACGCGATAAAAAAAAACCAATATTCATATTGTATTCAAAATTATTTCATTTATTAGAAGACAATATTGGTTATTAAAAAAAATTGTATTCACTCGAAATGGCCGCCTTTTGCTTTAACTCAAGCTTTCAAACGGTGTGGCCATTGGGCTATAGCCGCACGTACGATTTCCATGGAGATCGAGGACGCTGCTCTGGTTAATGCTGTTTTAAAGCTTCTCAAATTTCTGTGGAGAGTCTTGCAAACCATATTCTCCAATTCTGATCACAACGCATAATCCAGTGGATTGAGATCTGCACTCCCTGATGGCCAATCTTCTGCTGCTATAAAGCTAGGAATATTGACTCTGAGTCACTCCTGCGTAGTTTTAGTTAGGAGCAGAGTCCTGTTGGAAGATCCGTCTACGTCCATTGAATAGGGTATTGGTTAAACCCTTCACAACACCCTCTAACACATCTTTTTGGTAAACCTTTGCACCAGTTTTTACGCCCTTTTCACAGAAATGGAGGGATGTGACACCATGGTGGGAGACCCCCCACCAAACCATTACGGAAGAGGGATGATGGCCACGTTGAACCCTTGGAACAACTTTTTTCGCTTCCTTAGATGAAGTGGCATAAATCTTGTCATTTTGTTTATTGAAAACTTCTTCCACGGTAAAAATTTTCTCATCCGTAAACAAAATGTTTTCATGGCCATTGTCCGCGTGCCACTGCAAAAGTCGCTTGCATCTTTCCAGCCTAAATTTTTTTAGCTGAGGAGTTAGTCGGTCCCCGTGGACCGACGATAGGCTTTCATATGCAGATCATCCCGAATCAGCCTAGACATGGATCTGGTTGATATATCCAATTCCTTGGACATGATTTTCTGATTTCTAAGGGGATTTCTCCGAATTCTTTCACGCACTGCCTTTACTACCGCACTCGTACGGACAACGCGCGGGCGACCACTTTTTGGCCTGTCTTCTACTCCAGACAATTCGCCGAAGCGAGCAATAGCACGATAAACGAACATTCTTGATATTCTGAGTGGTTTTAGCAACTCGAAAATTTGGCCAGCACTCTTTCCGCACTTATGCAACGCTATTACACCGACTCGATTTTCTTTAACGTCCCACTCCATGTTAATAGATTGCAAACTGAAACCAAACTGATTAGTATTCTTCACTAATCAGTGCATGTGTTCTGAAAAAAAGTTAATGGTTCTATTCCCGCAAGAAGTTTTGAACGATATGCGCTGGAAATTGTGTAATAGAACATATGGCAGAAATATGTACTATTTCTACTATCTTTGTATTGTTAATATTTTTGTGTGTGTAATATTTAGAATACTTGCAGTTTTTCAATTATTTGTATTATTTCACTTTTTTTATTATTTCCACGATTCATACATTTTTTTGCTTTTACTAATTACTTTACTATGTTTAGTATTTGATAACATTTGTTGCATTTTCTTTCGTAATTTTACAAATGTAATCATAACGCTCCTCATGTTTTTCACACTATTTCTGCACTTTTGCCACCCACAATTATTAATCCAATCTTTTTGTCACAGGACGATTTCACATTTGTTTAAGGAATAAGTACGGCAAAGTAAGGTAATCACAGACAGCTATGCATATGAAGATATATATTTTAGAGTTTGGAAATATATATTTCAGAGCATCTTCTCTTATAAACTAATGCATGATATCCAAATGATGCCAAGTTTTTAGTCTAATTTATATTAGATGTGATGGGTTTTAATAGAAATTTATGTCGTGATTTCTATCCACTCCGTATAATCAGACACTAATCTTTTTTTTTATAGAAAATCATCGTTTTGCTCATCTTCTTATTACATTTTTCCTCAATATGCTGGCACCTTTAGTGTCAAAAAATATGAACATTTTTTCTGGCACTAATAGGAAAATCGTATTTGGCCAACTATGTAGTCCAGTGTGTGTGATTTGTATTAAAAATTCAACTTTATTATGAAAACATATTTACAAATGATTCACTACAAGTATTTCCCATTAATAGCTACTCTTTTTCCCCATCTTTCTGGAAAGCTCGAATTCCGTCACGGTGAAACTGTTCATCTTTTAAGGCCATCCACGAATCTAGCTATTCCTTGATGTCGTCATATGAGTGGTATTGCTGGCCAGCAGACCAGAATGAAACAGGTAATAATTGGACGGCGCAATGTCTGGAGAATATGGCGAATGGGGTAAGAATTCTTATTTCAGCGTTTCCAGGTAGGTTTTAACGGGCTTGACCACGTGAAGCCGAGCGTTGACATGCTGAAGAATCACTTTTTCGTGCCTCTTCTCATATTGTGGGCATTACTCGAGCAGAGCTCGGCTCAATCGAATTAATTGATGTCGATTCCGACCCTTAGTGAAGAGTTCTTTTGGTTTCAACAGCTCGTAATAAGTAACACCGGCCTGGTTCCACTAAATACAGAGCATAACCTTCGCAGCGTGAATATTCGGCCGTGACGACGATGTAGAAGCATGACCGGGCAGCGAGCATGACTTTTTTTCTTTGGATTGCTGTAGTAATCCCATTTATCATCATTTGTTGCAATATGATGAAGAAAACTCTTTCTTTTCTTGTCGCTGAAGCAGTTGTAAAATGCCCAAAAACGAAGCTAAAACTCCCTTGGCTTCAACTCATAAGGAACTCAAACTCCTTGCTTATGAATCATTTCAAGCGCATGCAGTCTCTTGGGAATGGCTTGTCGGGTAGCTCACAATTTTGAAGCAAGCTTTATCTGCGTCTTTAAAACGACGGAACCAATCGCAGCACGTTATTTCACTTAAAACAGCATCTGCGTAGACGCTTTGAAGCTCTCGATGAGTTTTAGTTTCCGTTTTCTTTGATTTAAAGAAGAAAATCAATACTTCCCGCATATAACAATTATTTGGCACAAAATCATACATATTCATACAACCAAAAGAATATGACGTCAAAAGAAAATCACTATTGTGTCGAAGCGCTATGTTTACCATATGCCTAAGCTTGGCTCCTGACGTTTATGTTATGACAGAATCGATTAGCACTTACTGCTGGCGCCATCTATTGACAAACAGCGGGAACTTAGTTGCGCACCTAATACATCCTTTATTACAAATGTAAGCATAGATTTGACCATCTTCTATTTTGATATTTTGCCGATTTTATTTGAATTAATTGTATTCGCGATACGTTAAGCTATCTATAAAATATGATTATGGTTTCAGAAATAGACACTCATTATTTGGTAAAAAATCCGATAAAATTTGATCTCGAAAAAAAACTTCTGAAGCTATTTTTGCTGGTGGCCCGACCACAATTGTTAACAGAATACTTATGTCTTTGATGATACCTAAATTGGCCTGAAATACAATTACTTATTTACTTTTGTCTGTGCTGAAACTGTCGGAAACCACAACTGGGAACTACCGAAACTGCTCTTTAAGTTCTGTATGAATTGTAAGCTTCTTTTTCTTCGTAAAAAAACTTGTAACGTGTGATGAATGTAAACGAGGAACCCCCAAAATATATATCACTCACCCGCCGTCTGACGATTTTTTTTTATATTTACACCTGCTCTATTACTGTTTGTTTCTTTGGTCGCCCAATCTTTGGTAAAAGATCCGCTAACATGTGATCTTGAAAAAAAACTTCTGAAGCTATTTTTGCTGGTGGCCCGACCACAATTGCTAACAGAATACTTATGTCTTTGATGATGCCTTATTTGGCCTGAAGTACAGTTACTTATTTACTTCTGTCTGTGCTGAAACTATCAAAAACCACCAAATGGGGAAGTATCGAATTTGCTCTTTAAGCTCTGTATGAAGTCCAAACTTTTTCTTTTCCATAATCGAACCCGTAACGTATGATGAATGCAAACGATGAACGCCCAAAATAAACATCACTCAACCGCCGTCTGACGATTTTTTATATTTACGCCTGCTTCTTTCCTGTTTGTTTCTTTGGTCTCTCAATCTTTGGCATTTCTGTTTGCATTTGGTATACAATTTTATGCTAATTAACATTTCCTGTTTACTTTGGCAGCAACCGTGAAAATTCTTAACGCAGTTACTGTATCGACATTGATGAGAGGGAAACGGATGTGACGAGAACGATTGTAGCAGACACAACAGGAAAACGTATAAACTGTTGTGTGCGTTGTGGCCCTTATTTAGTGGCAGTGTAAACAGTCTGATGGATTATTTTATTGCCTTTTAGTTGCTGCTGGCAATATTTACTAAAAGTTTAGGTAATTATATAGAAAAGTTAATGTTGAATTCCCATGAAGCTATGCTATTTGGAGTTGTATTAATTACGTGAAAATGTTTAAGTGTGTTTTGTCAGATTTAATGGATATGTATACATTCGTGTAATGTTAATAGTTATAGAACTGCTTACTTTGTTGTGTGGTTTTAGCACAATTAACTTGACATGATAAAAATTTAATGTATTTAAATATACGGAAAGTAACAAGATTACGAAAAAGATTGGATCGATAATATAATACCCTTTGCAAGGAGTAGAAGAAGAAGGGGTAGAAGGGGGTGGTAGAAAATTATAGCTCTTGGCCGTAGTTATGGAGACGCTTAGACGGTGTTCATTAGATAGAAATCACTTGTCACTAATAAACAATAAAATAGGCTACCGAAAAATAAAATCTTGACTCGTTCTCCCAACTTAGGAGAACGATTCTACAGCTTTAACATAAAAAAAAACAAATTCCCTTACATATCGTGAATAAAACATGGGAGAGTTTCTCACATCCAGTGAGCTTATATGAATTCTATTCACTCACTCAAACGGAACCTACAGTTTAATGACGATTCCGAATGTCACAGTTTGAGAAACATTTACACGACTTGTCGATTACACAACTACTCGAAGTGTTCGTCAGACACATCGAGGTGACCGCTTCTGAAATAATGATAGGTGGCTGTATGCAGGCTTGAACCCGAGATCATGCAAACGATAGTCGCGTGTACAAACCATCGCACCACAGCCCGTCACAGCTTTAACATATAAGGCGTAAAATAACGCACATTCTGTTGAAAACAGAATACGGAACGTTTATTACTCATTCAAACTTATTGTATCGCCTTCAAAGTAGACCACCTTTCGAAGTAATGCAATTACGCCAACAAATAATTCAATCATCCAAACAATTTTCAAATGGGTTTTCGAGAAGAGATTCAGTTTTTCCAGCGAATTTTTTTTATGTCTTCTATCAACCGAAAACAGCTACCTCGAAGTGGTAACTTGAACTTCTTTTTTAATAAGAAAAGAGTCTGCCGGTGCCATATCAGGTGAATACGATGGATGTTCGATGACATTTATTAAGTTTTTGGACAGAAATTCGTTCACACTTATAGCCTTTTGAAACAGGGTGTTATTGTGGCTACCTCGAAGTAGAAATTTGAATTTTGGAAAGAAATTCGAAGCGAATTCTTTTTTATGTCTTCTGTCAACCGAAAACAGCTACCTCGAAGTGGTAATTTGAACTTTTTTTTGAATAAGGAAAGAGTACGCCGGTGCCAATTCAGGTGAATACGACGGAAGTTCGATGATATTTATTGTGTTTTTGGCCAGAAACTCGTTCACAATTATAGCCTTATGAAACGGCGTATTATTGTGGCGTAATTTCCACTAGTTTTTTTTTTCACAATTCTGGTCTTTTTCAAATTTTTTTTTCAAACGTTTTATAACATCCAGATTAAATTTTTCAATTACCGTTTGATCTTCTGGCAGGAATTTTCAGTGCGCCGCGATAATAAAAAAACGGTCAACATTACGTTGACATCTGCTCCATTTTGATTTGATATTTTTTCGGTTTCGGCTCAGTTGGATTTATGTCTCATCATCAGTTGTAATGTATTTTGTGAATGTGGTGTCAGAATTGATTGTGGCGTTCCAGCATCTCTTTAGAGATTTTTTTCCGATTGAGTTATTGGGTAAAACTTCGGAATTAGTGAAGAAGCAAATGCATTACCTAAATATTCCTTTAAAATGGTTAGAGATTGATGCATGAAATCCAGCATCCATCCATCCACAGATAGTCCAGCGGCTGTCACTCTCAAACTTCGATTTCGATTTCAATTCGTTGCCTTTTTAGGCCTTTCTAGGCTTCCAACCCAACTGGAACAAAGTCATGATAATAAAACAGTTAGCTACAAAATCTAAGGGCCTGAAAGTGGGTCAGAGTGGTATATTTACTGTAATTACAGTAATAAATACCAAAACCTGCTGCCTCATCGCGACTGAAATTAAGTGAACAAAGTTGAAGGTGCAGAATGTGAAGGCCTGGAAATAGATCGAAAAGAATTTAGTCTTATAGTATGAGAACTCATTATCTAAGGAAGTTGTCAATAGAACCTTCCGAAACTCTATGGTAAGTACCTTCTTAGATTTTAGGGGAACTGACTAAAACGGCCAACAGCAGCAGAATCTGAAAGCCGCGAAATGGGTCAGAATATATTTAGTTTTATCATTTAACATCTTGTCTAAGAAAGCTGTCAATAAAGCTAAAAGTTACGCATTTCCCCTCTCTACTGCTACATAAACAAATTGCTGTGGCGAACTTTTACCCCCGGATTGATACCCCCAAATAACGAGAGAAAACTTCTTAAATCATTTCAAATTTGATTTCAGTCACAAACGAAAACAAACAAAACATCATAAATTAAATGCTTGAGCAAGATATCAAAATATTATGGGAATTGTTTATTTATTAAGGTAAACAATCTGTATGATATCCCCTCTATTATATTTACTTTTGCTGTTTACTACAAAAATACCATGAAAGTAAAATCAAATACCATGCAAAATAAGTTCATATTCGAAACAGATTCTATCCTCTTAATAGCTAAAAGTTGTGATTGATTCTAAAAGGCATATAAATTCGTAATGTGCTCCCTGAGTATCATCAGAGAAAAATATTGAGTGAGGTCATATAGTGCAAGTAATATCGGATAATATGCCATAAACGTATGAAGGTAGTAAACCACAGTCTTCTGAGACATGTGTAAAAGGTAGTAGATCAAGGTGGTGTTCTCTTAATGGTTTGCGGAATAACTTATATTTCAATTCGTTTTTGCATTTATATTGTTGTGAGGAAAGGGCAAAATATAGATTAAAGATTATCTAAAACGAGTATATTGCAGCATATCTGTTCCCTTGTATATCCATATTTGAAAAGGAACTAAGGATAGCTCAATGATATATTAAACTGCAAACGATTTAGTTTAAACACTTTGTTGAAGGCTCTACAATATATGAATGACTAATAATTCTTGTGTATATTTGGGGTTTCTATATTTTTGCCGAAATTTGAGAAATGAAATATGAGGAAAAATATGCATGCGTCAAACTGAAAATGGTATGGAAATAGTATGGACTAAAGGAGGATTATTTGTTTGTGGTTTGAAATACCTAACATGAGTATACGAGGTGTGTTAAAGAAAAAAAGATGAATTTTCAAATTTCGCAGGTTACGTACATTCGACTTTCGATTATTATTTTCTTTTCATGTTGGTACACTCGTCTCGAAGTTATGTCGACGGTTTTATCCAAATAGCATGTATAAATTGTTTGTGAGAGGCATAAATAAGACAAGTGTTTTGCGTGTTTGGCGATTTTCTGCTATTGGAGAAATGGATTAAAGAAGTTGCATAAAATTTTGTGTAAAAAATGGAATTAAGTACTCTAAAACACTTGAAAACACGGTGAGAGTACTCTGAGTCAAAAAAATGCTTACAAGTAGTACAAGCTTTTTACAGAAGGTCGAGAAGATGTGGATGACAACGCTCGCTCTGAACGCCTCAGTACATCAACAACCGATGAAAATGTTGAGAAAGTGAAGAAACATGTTATGGACAATCGTGGAATCAGAATTTGAAAAGTTGGTGAGAATGTCGGCATTTCGGTTGGCTTATGCCATGCAATCTTTTTGGAAATTTTGGACATGTAGCGAAGTTCGTTCCAAATCCGCTAAATTTTGACCAAAAACAACGTCTTATAAGCTTCGCTCAGGAATTGTCGAATGACGATGATCCAGATTTGCTTAAAAGGGTTATAACTGGTAACGAATCATGGGTATATGGTTATGATATCGAAACCAAAACCCAATCGTCCCAATAAAATAGTGCAGGAGAGCCAAGACCAAAAAAAGCACACAAAGTTCGATCAAATGTCAAGGTTTTGCTCACTGTTTTCTTTAATTACCATGGCGTAGTAGACCAGGAGTTCTTGTCACAAGGTCGTGCGGTGAATAAAGATCATTATCTTAAATTTATGCGCCGTTTGCGTGAAGCAATACGAAAAAACGCCCGAAATTGTGGGGAAAAATTCAGGGCTTTTGCATCATGACAACGCATTTGTTCACTCATCTTTGCTTGTGAGAGGTTATTTGGCTAAAAACAACACCGTTATCATGCCTCCGGCACCATATTCACCAGATTTGGCCCTTTGCGACTTTTTCCTGTTCCCAAGATTGAAGAGACCCATGAAAGGACAGCGTTTTGCGACGATTGAGGGGATAAAAACCGAATCGCTGAGAGAGCTCAAGAATATACCAAAAAGGGCATATCAAAACTGCTTTGAGGATTGGAAAAAACGCTGGCACAAGTGTATTATATCTGAGGGGGACTACTTTGAAGGAGATAAAATAGAAATTGATGAATAAATAGATGTTTTTTGAGAAAAATGAAAATTTACGTTATTGTTTGAACACATCTCATACATCGCACACATCACATGAAGTTCTTTCAATCATTTTGTGACATAGATTAGGCTCAAATGCTGGGCACAAGTTGTGCACTTACTCCAAATAGCTTACACAAGATTATATTGAAATATAAATTAAATATTCAAAACCAAAAAAAAAAAGTTATTTTCTGTTCCAATTTTAAATTGATGGCAATATTCCCTATATTTCAAATAAATTCATCATTTACAATTTCGTTTCTGTTTGCATCATGTTATGCACCATGTAGTATATACGGTAGTGTATTTCTCTTCGCTAACAACAACAATTTGTATTGTAAATTCTTCTGGTGAAGGGATCTGATGGTGCTCGATATCGTACTTAGCTGCAGTCGTCCTTCCTCATGTTTTTTAACTCTCAATGTAGCTGTAAGCCATCGTTGGCTGTATTGATTTTTGACATTTGAAGGCGAAGCTATGACAACACAATACAATACAACAAGATTGAAGTTTACTGATGTCCTTGTTGTTAATATAACAACAAATTTAATATTAGATTGTATTTTTTTTCTCTCTATGAGTTACATGAACAACACACAAAATATACTTATGCAAGAATTTGTGGAAATATAAAAAAGTTAAGCTTTCAAATGTTCAAATGTTGGTGTGCTTATTTGTATACGAGTATGTGTCGCATTTCCTGTAGGTGTGTTTAGTTTAACCTCCCAGTTAGCTATTTTAAAACTCTAGAGAATTTTTGAATTTCATATGTTTTCCATAATTGAGAAAGTTTCTGTACTAGAAAAGAATCTTCGTTCTTAAACTGAAAGAAATTTAAATTGTTTTTTTTATGGATTTGTCCTCCGAAGGAAATATGGAAGTATGGATATTAAATTTCTTGTACATTCCAAAATTAAGGAAGTTTACCACAGAATAGGAACAGCGCATTCTCTCCTATAGACAAAACTTAGTCTTGGCCCTTTGGGATTGGATGGCTCATCATTATGCAATAAAATGTTTGCTTTCTACACGAAAGTTTTGTATTACATATTAAAAAAACAAAAAAATTGTTCGAATATTGATCGATTTTCCAAGAAATCTTATGTCATTCTTTATGACAATAACTTCAAACTTCTCAACGAAAATTTTTTAGGATTGCTTCATAGAAAATTTCGAAAACTTTGCCGTTTGAATGTGGATGAATATGAGTACTAATATGGGTATTCAAAGCCTTCTTAATGAGGAATTTTTGGAAACATCTGTAATAGTCAAATTTTCTAGTAAGAGTACAGGACTTACATATATCTCGGAGGATGTATTTGTAGACTTTTTCTTACACACATTACAATTTTTCTTACAGAAAACTGTCAAATTTTCTGCCAGGAAACAAATTACAAACCTAGAATTTCCTCATAGTCAAGTTTTCTAGTATGAGTACAGGAATGACAAATTTTTCGGAGCAAGTATTTGCTTACACATTACAAATTTTCGCACAGAAAACTTTTAACTTTTCCGACACAAAATGTTTAAGCCAGATCGTTCTACTGTGGCCACATCACATGTAAATGTCGCCTACAGTAGTGTGTTGAGTTTTATTCGCACCGAATAGCGCGTAAATGATCGGCTTCTTTTCATATTGCTGGCTCATCTACTGTTCTGATCCTCTTCAACTGCAGATCAATAAAGTTCAGCTTGCTTTACTTAAAGTTTCTGTCTTTTACTTCAATTATACATGGTTAAGCATTCTAGTCACTACATGCGTTAATAAAGGGTGTCCCAACAAAAACGCAAGATTTAAACTTATGCAGCAATTGAATTGTTTCTCTGGCTATATGGCATGTGGCGCCGTCTTGTTGAAACCACATGCCCTCCACATTCATTTCTTTAATTCTAGGCACGAAAAAACTGGTTATCATTTCACGATACAGAACACCATTGACTGTTTGCACTTGACATGTCCCATTTTCATAAAAAAGGGTCCAATGATTCCTCCAGCCCAAAATCCACACCACACAGTGACACGTTGAGGATGCATTTGCTTCTCGTGAATGACTCGAGGATTTTCCGCACCCCAAATGTGACAATACCGCTGTCTATTGTCGAAGCCATCAAGATGGAAATGGGCCTCGTCACTGAAAATGATTTTATCGGCTAAATCAGAATTTTCATGTTGTCTCTCCGACCAGGTCGATCGACCGAAAATGTCGCAGCTGTACGTGATGATGTCGCTCAAACTCCATCCACCTTCCTCATAGCGAATTTTAAAGTATTCACGTAGAAAAGTTACCGATTCTCTTGTAGAAAAATGTTTCAGCCTATTGGAAATTTCAATAAGAAATTGATATTGTAACAACAAGAAATAGTCGTTTTTCAATGCAGTATTAATTGACAAATTATCATATTTATCTAGGCTGTATTAAACCACTTTGTATTAGAAAATGTGGAAGATCGACAATTCGATGATGTTATGCGGTTTAGTCCGAGCATATTCCATGACAACAAGCGATAAACTTTTCTAAGTTGCGTAACTTTAGGTTTTGTTGGAGGTTTTGTTTAGGTTTATTGGAACCCTACACTACTCTCATAAATGGTAGGTGGGCGTCTGTCCGAGGCTGTAATAAATCCAGACGGATATGGCCTCGTCTAGATATGAAGCGTTCACAAACAATGCTGTCGCTATTAAGACTCGACTTCTCATTACATGTATCATGACGGGACACTGTCTGATTGGAAGACATGCAAAGAGAAAGAAAGCTGCGAGTAGTGACTTCTGCAGAAGCTGTAGGGATGAAGAGGAGCAAGAGGAGGAGTCCATAGAACATCTTCTCTGCAATTAACCTGCCCTGGCGAACAAGCGGAGAGCAACACTGGGCTCTTATCTCTTTAGGGATCTAGAAGATCTGGACGATATAAATATTGTCCGACCTAAGAGCTTCTTGGGGCGCTCAGGATGGTTCAACGGGGGAAACTAGGGACATCTAGGGACAATGGACTATCCAGTCGAAATGAGTCTGAATAGACTACCACACTGTCCTAGCCTAACCTACACTTCATGCGAAAAAATAAGAATTTCTTTCCCTAGGAACTTCATGTTTTCTCATTGGAAAACCCTATAACATATATTTTATCCCGAGAAAATTGCGGCTTCAGGAAATTAATACATTTCAATTTAAACTTTCCTACCCAAATATAACAGTTATATTGAGTAAACATAATATCACGGTAGATATAAATTCTTGTAAGAGGAAGGAAAGTTCTACACTTAGAAAATAACAAGATTCCATTCAGTGATTTACAACAAATTAATGTCAACATAGAAAAATAGAGTGTGCCATTAAAAAACCCACTGAAACTTTCCATGAAATAACACATATTGAAAATTAATACAGTTCTGTGGAAAGCAGGTAAATTTCTTAAGAAAGTGTAACAACTTTCTGTGGAAAAGCAACAGCTTTCTGATTGGAGTTTTACTAGGTTTTCTTACCGCATACTGTGTGATTTCTTATGGAAAGTTATTTTGCTAATTACCTAAAATTTTCCCCAGACAAAATACAAAATACAGTTCTGTGAAAACCAGGTAAATTTCTTAAGAAAGTGTGAGAACTATCTGTGGGAAAGCAACAACTTTCTGATTGGAGTTTTGCAAGGTTTTCTTACCGCAGACTGTGTGATTCCTTATGGAAAGTTATTTTGCTAATTACCTGAAACTTTCACAGACAAAAGTAACAATTTCTCTTTCATATGCAATTTAGCTCCTTGGAAACGTGTAATAACTCCTGGTATAGAAAAGACTGAAACTTTGTATAGATGTAATCAAGAAATGTTTCATACAAAGTGTAAATATTGAAAAATTTCGCAGATTTTAGTATTAACTTGTTAAAAAAAAACCCATTTAATAGACTGGTGTTAATAATCTAATTCGTTACTATAGGAAATATTACAAATGTTCTTAAGACGACAGTGTTTGTTTCCCTAATACACACAGAGTAATTCTGTGTCGAACGAATTATGCTTCAATCAAAATGAAGAAATGCATTCTTTTTACTTAAAAAATTTGCAAAATTTAAAAATTTCTATTCAAAAAAATCTTGGGGATTATTTCGCAAATAAATTAAAATGACCTTAGAAGAATTTTGCTTGAGCTATCTGCAACGTAAATTTGTGAAGCTTACACGAAGAATCGACATATACAGGATTATATATTTAGTGCTTTCAAAACCGCCGGTCTGGCAAGGCTGTCAGCTGTTAAATACCTGCCATCTGAAGAGTCATTTATTTAGTGAAAGGTTTGCCATTTACGATTATGAATTGTTTAACAACCAATGAAAGCGCACAAATAGTTAAAATTTACTATGAAAATGGTGAGTCAAACGTGGGCACTTTTCGAGCACTACGGGTTGTCATAATCGACTTTTTGTGCAAGAAATTGACGGAATTATAAAGAAATTTCGAGAGGCTGAAGGCGTTACAGATGTGTTCAGGTCTGTACATCATTACCAAATACGCACTGCCGAAAAAAGCGCTTCTGTTAGTGAAAGTGTGACGGATAATTCGAATTTCGATACAGAGCGCTATGACCGTATGATAATCGGCTGCACTTGAAGATTATTAACTGGATGATATCTGGTTTTAACAAGATAGTGCCTCAAGCCACACGACAAGACCGATTTTAGCTCTATTACATGATAAGTTTCCAGAAAGCATAATTTCACGCTCTGGTGCCTTTAATTGGCTGCCAAGATCATGCGATTTGACGCCGTTAGTGTCTTTTGTGGGGCTACATGAAAGACCGCATTTACGTGGATAACCCCCAAACGTTGTTGAAGTTGAAAGCCAACATTCGTCAAGTTATTGCCAAGATACCGCTCGAAATGTGGGATAAAGTGGTCGAAATCTACCTTAACAAGATCCACTACTGCAACTAGTCCAGAGACGGTTGTTTAAATGACATTGTATGAGTATTTCGCACATAATGGCAACCACCAAGCATTATAATGGAATAAAAGCTTCATCGAGATCAGTATTTTGTGTGTGTTTTATTTAACTACGCTTTTAAAACCGAAAAAAGAATAATCCGATATTTGTGAACAAATGTAGAAATTCGCAGGTGGCTTAGAGAAGCAACATATGAATGGATATTTTTTTTTTTTGTAGGATAACCAAGCCCCACGAAATATTTCACTAAGATCTTTTTGAAGCCCTCTACTTTTTTATCTGACGGAACATTTTGTTGCAATACATTTTTCAACAACTCTTTTTTATTCAAAATTCAATACACCCTATGTAGGGCACCAAAAAATCCTACTACGTCGCTAACCTTACATGTTATTCTCATCCTGTCATGCAGAGAATTTATTGCATTTGCTATTTTGTTTGTGGTAGGACTTAGTTTTGTCAATGAACAAACAAAATTTGTAGCATTTGCCGCAGTATTGGAAAATATTCCCTTGTCGATGGCGCATATGTCATGCGGAATCCACAGCTCCTTGTGTGAAACCATATAACCCCTTTTGTATTGAGCTTACAGAAGAAAATCTCCTTTGAGTTGCCTCACAATCTCCCTGCCAGACATAAAGCTCCTTCAAGTAGTATCCATAGTGTAGTGTATCCATTTTGGGAGAAGGTTACATTGTTGCATGTTCTAGGAAGCTACTTTCGTTTTAGTAACACTTTAAGGTCTTCGTTCGATATACAATTTGTTTCCAAAACAAAGGAAATATAAATTACTTTCCACAGTTTCACGTAAAAGTGTGAAATAAGAGAAGAAAAAAATTGCAAATTTATTGATATTTTGCATTTGATACAGCTATTAAGGATGGAGAGAAACCCTCAGTAAAAAGGAGACAAATGTATGGAAATGAAACAATAGAAAATAAATTGGTTGTTATTGTTGTGGTTTTTTTTCCTCAGAACAGTTACAATAAAGGTAATAGGAAAGCCATTTGGCATTTTTAATTTAACATTTCGAACTGTCGAATTGATTGCGGTACTCGCAGGTGTTGAGCATGTCAAAGTGAAATTACGTTTTTGGTTTAATATGTCAGAAACTTGTAACAAAGTATTTTTGAGTTGGAAACCAATAAATTTTAATTAATAATAATAAATCTTTGTGTTGTAACAGAAAGACTCATTCTGAATCGTTGTTATTCGTATTTCCCATAAAAGACAAATATTTATAACCCAAAGGACTCGCTGGCATAGCAGCAGCAAATGAACCGGACATAGACATGAAAACAATAATACTATTTACTGTCAATTCACTTTTTGCCCAGAATTTATGGTTGCTTTCAAAACCATATGACTGCTTTTTCATAGGAAAATGTGTCTACTGCCGTAGGCGTTGCAGGTTTATGTTACATTCCAAACATCGTTAAGAAATTGAAAATAAATGTTAGGCAGTATTTTACTGAAATATGTGGCTTCCTTAGAAATCTTGTCAAGTTATTAGTTTTGTAAAAAGGCATCTTGTGTGTAAAGATTATTTCGTAGAAACTGTTTATTGAGGTTTCGCCTCGTTATGTTTTTTTTGTGCTTCTAAGGATAAATGGTCTAAATGTGTTTTACACATCGTTTGTTAAAATCACAAAAGGTGTTTGCGTGATGCAATACTAAATTTGGTTTAATTAAAAAATTGTTCTTGTTTCATGAGCCATATGGTTGTTTAGTCACAGTCATCCATCAATTACGAATATAACATATCCTAATCATATGATATACCAGATTTGTAATTCATGGATCTCACCGATACTATACGTATTTCCATATACATAATATCTGTTAATGAGAAACTAACGATTCCATATCGTTCCACCTACTCACTATTAAACACGCGCTCCCATTTCTATTCCTTTAACTGTTAAGAATATAGCTTTATTCCAGCACTCAAGTACTGAGATACTTCGTGAAATGTACACTTGAACTCTCGTGAAGTGGCTAACGCAGTTCAGTACTTATTTTGATCTCACTCTGTTAAGAACAGTGCGAAACCTACACTCTCACCTCAAAAAGAAGGGAAATATATATGACCCCATATATATAAGCAGAAAGGCAAATCGTTCAATAAAAAGAAGTTTCTATCGAAATTCTGCTTTCATTTTCTAACTTCCATTTTTTTTTGAAATCACTTGTCCTAACCCCCCGTATTAACAATATCGAAATTTAGAGTTTATGTTGGTTGTTTACCGTATGAGTACAAATTTCAACATTTTTGTTGCAATTTTGCTCAAGTGCTGAATTAAAATTCAGCGAATTTTTAAATATTTTTTTCAAAATATTAAAAATATTGTGAAATATACGCGGTCCCAAAATTGGCCTACCTGACGTATAGATGGTGCCAGTAGTTTGGAAAAAATTAAAACGTGACAACCTTATACACAATATGTTTTAAGTTCCAAGGCGCCACGTTATCTAGTAAAAGTAAACGATCTGAGTTAATTTATAAACATGGAAAAAATTGATCACCGTTATGTAATTCAATATTTCCATTTGAGAGGTCTTAGTCCAAACAATATTAAAGCCGAGTTGGTTTCTACCCCGAGGGAGACTGCTCCTTCGTTTATGGCTGTAAAATATTGGGTGGCGGAGTTTAAACGAGGCCGTACGAGTTGCCAACATAAACACCGTTGAGGTTGACGAATTAAGGTGTCGACGCCAGACACGGTTAGGAAAATCCACAAAATGGTATTAGATGATCGTCGACCGAAAGTCCGTGAGCTAGATGATATCATAGGAATTTCAATAATTGCTATACATCGTATATTGATCGAAGATTTGAAAATGAGAAAAATCTGCACTAGATGGGTGCCGCGCTTACTTTCAATAGAATAGAAAAGAAAACAGCGTCGTGAAGATGTTCTAATGGAGTGTTTGGCCAAGGCGATATTTCACCGCAATAAAGCCGAATTTTTGCGTCGATTTATAACTCAGGATGAGACATAGGTTGGACGGACGCAACACGACCACCGTTGTGGAAGACCAATTGAGATGTCGACGCCAGACACAGTTAAGAAAATCCACAAAATGAAATTGGATGATTGTCGAAGATTTGAAAATGAGAAAAATGTGCATAAGATGGGTGCAGCGCTTGCTTTCAATACAGCAAAAACAGCGTCGTGAAGATGTTTCAATGAAGTGTTTGGCCAAGGCGACATTTCACCGCAATAAAGCCGAATTTTTGCGTCGATTTATAACGCTGGATGAGATATAGGTTGGACGGACGCAATCATATTGCTAGAAACAACAACATCTAATATGTAAGATGTTTATCGAATGTTTGTAGGCAGTAACATTAGTTTGTTTTGTGTTGGTGACTGTATGATTGCTGGTCTGGTGATTGCTGTGGTGTATAAGCATTTTACATAAACTTACATCTGCGAACTACTAGTCAATTGACTGTTTCTTTCTTTTTTTGTAGACACCAACTAAAAAGCTGTTGTTGAGATTTTTCAATTCTTCGAAAAAAGTTCAGTTGAAATGAACCAAAAACTGAAATTGAATTTCTGACTTTTTTTTTGTGTTTAATGTTTTAGTATTTAATTCATTAAAATGAAAGAATATTTACGTTATAGGATGACAGCAAGTACGTAAAATGTGATTTATAAAAGCACAACCAGTTCGTTATAATTATGATTTTGGAAAAAAGTCGAGCTTAGAAAAGTATTTAAAGAAGGTGCTATTCAAGTGAGCGGCTCTGTATAGGTATATTGAACTTGCCGTTTACAATTTATTCGACTCCATCTCTTTGGCACCTACAGCAATCATATATTAGGTTGTACTTCATTTTGTTCTATTTTAGTTTCAAAATTTCAACTGGCAATAGATTTGTGAGCGACCGTGTCGCAATGGTTAGTACACCTCGCCAACGTTCGTATGATCGTGGGTTCGAGACCTGAGGCAGTCAACTGTTTTACTTTGAACAGCATTCAACTCGATGTACTGACAAATAGTTCCAATATCAGAGAAATCAGTAAGTCTAGAAAAAATTTGTCAAATTGATATTTAGAAAAAAGAGGATTCTTCGTATCAGTTGTTTTGTTACTCTCTGGCAAAACAAAATTAGAAATGAATCTGGAGTGTTATCATATTTCAGTTTCGGCTTATGGGGTTTTGAATCTTCAATCAGAGCCTTTTTTGTATTTTTCGGCACCTTCACCTTCGCCGTCACCAGAGTCCATGCCGACTTCCTGGTAATCCTCCTCGAGAGCGGCCAAATCTTCACGGGCTTCGGAGAATTCACCTTCCTCCATCTTTAAGCAGAAGTATTTTTTTAGTGATTTAAAAGTATAATGCGTGTATGCGTACGGCATGCGCGAAGCACTCCTGTATCACACTGATGGAATGCATTTGAAGATGCCAGATCATACCCTTTGCGGTGGGTTTAATGGCAAGCTATTTAGTTGGAAGTCACCGTCACTGAACCCAGTTTCTATCTCGGTGGTTTTGCCAAAGAATAGAATTCTTCTTTTTTCTAGCGGATAGGCAAGATGCGCTCGTATACGTTTTATTTTTCATCTTTAGATTAAACTTAAACCTTCTATAGTCTTTCAGAGCTATAAATTTTATAATCCATTTTATAATACTATTGTACTCACAGTCTTTAAATATGCAAAGACAGAAAAATTATAATTAATATATAATAATAATAATAGTAATAAATTTAAAACAGTTAAATTGAGAGCATCTTATTAAATCGTACTACATACTCAGCTACCTTTGATACCGCTTAGCTTCAGTGGCTCCAAATATTAACGCTTCCTGAATTTGAGGTGCCCTCCCTGCTCCCTTGTTTATAGAATTTGGTGAGAATTTGTTTTGTTTTTTAAATACACGATTTAACCTATTTCCTCATTGTGTTATTTCTCAGAATTTTGTCATTTCATATTCTAGTTCGAATAGCCCAAAGACTTTTAATAACCTGAGAGCTCTTTAAATTTCAACAAATGTAATACGTAAAACTATCCGCTCTTGTTTCATCCATCCTTTTGAACATATCATATTCCTTAAGATCTGCGCGTTATTTGAGCAGCCAAAAAGTTATCAACTAATTTGTGTTAGTCCTTTTTGAACTCAATTGCTAGCAAAAAGAAAACAAGAAAATTATAATCCTGCTTTCATCTCATCTCTTGTTTCTGTTGGCAGAATGCCCTAAGCCTATTTAGAAAGTTAGTTTTTTTTTGTATTTAAGTTATTTTGGCATAGCTGGCTGTCATCTTGTTTTTTTTTGCCACATAATTTTGTTACTTTAAAGAAAAAAAGAAAAAATTACAGTAAAAGTAAATATGTTCGTTTGGAATGTAACGAAATTATACATTGGCCTAGCTTTACACATGTATATACTTATACATTTATATAAATTCATGTGTGTACAAGTATATTAGGGTGGCATCGAATATCCACTTTCGAACTTTTAAAGTTCGCGAAATATTACATTTTGCGTAAAATTTTTTGTGTTAAAATTATGAAAGATTCTACAACTCTTAGGCATTCATATCAAAAGCCATCTTCCGTAAAAGTCATCTATCTGCAAAATACTAATTTATCTATGAATTTTAAAGGCTATTGGTAAATTGTTCTACACCATTTCTAATTGAAGTTAAAAGTAATCAATTGAAATTCAAAAATTCTATTAGAAATTCAAATATTCCATTTGAAATTCAAAAAATCATTAAGTGAAAGTTAAAAATATATATCTGAAATTCAAAATACAATCGAAAGTTGATTTTTTCATTTGAAATAAGGAAAAACAGCAATTGAAGCACCATTCCATTTGAAATTCGAAACACAGGGTGGCGTACAAATCCTACTACTATTAACTGTTAATGAGGGCAGTTGTTTGAAGATGGATTTGTTTGTTACCCAGAACTGAGCCGAGAACGTATTCGTTTTCACAGCATTTAGTTCTAGCAAGATGGAGCAACTGCTCACATAGCTAGACCGGTTATAGCGGATCTCCAACTAAAATTCCCAAATAAATTAATATCCAGAAACTCCACTTTCTGTCGGCCTCAAAGGTCACCTAACCTGACTGCACCAGGCTTTTTTTTATGGAGTTATGTCCAGCAAGAAGTGCACAAAACGAAAGAAAAGAATTTGACTGAATCGAAGCAGTCTATTAAAACGATAATTGAGACGATACCAACTTCAATCCTCCAGGCCGCAATGAATAATTTTCTGGAGGTCATTTACGGCCTATTATTTTCCAAACCAATCAGCTATATAAAATAAATCGTAATTTTCTATACAATATAAAAATAAATAAGTAAATGGAATACACAGATTAAAGAAAAGTTATTTGAATTTTTTATTGTGTTGCAATTGGTGCGGCACCCTGTATATGAACAGAAATTAACAATATATCAATTCAAGTTCGAAAGACACCAATTTTCGTTTAAAGCAATTTGATGGTAATCTATTGTATATGAACTCAAATTCAAAATATCTCAATTTGAAATTCAAAACACACCAAGAGAAATACATCAATTAAAATTCAAATATAAATTCCTCTAACATGCCTTAAGGATGCTGAGGCCATTTTTAATCTGATATATATTTGTACATGAATTAATAAATACAATTAAAAAAAAATATTGAAATTGCAAAGCTCGTGAACTAATATTTGAAGACCGAAAAAGATTATAAAAGTTTTAAATCTACGATAAAGTGATGTAGCTTTAAAAAGGTACGACAAAAGGTGTTTGGTTCAATTAAACGGTAATTGAAAATGATCGAAGATGTACATATATAAATAATTATTGTGCTGCAATTGGTGCGGCACCCTATATACGAACAGAAATTAAAAATATATCAGTTTAATTTCGAAATACGTCAATTTTCATCGATTGAAATCTAAAATATATAAACTGAAATTCATAATATCTCAATTTGAAATTGAAAATACATCAAGAGAAGTACATCAATTAAAATTCAAAATATAAATTGAAATTGCAAAACTCGCCAACCGATATTTGAAGACCGAAAAAGATTATAGTTTTAAATCCACCATAAAATGATGTACCTTTAAAAGTAACAAAAAAGGTGCTTGGTTCAGTTAAGCGACAATTGAAACTTATCGAAGATGTATAAATCAAAATATAGTCGTATGAACTGCGCGTACCTGCTCCGATACAATCGTGAATTTGAGCATGGCCAATATTTCTGAAGAAAACTATGCGTAATCGAATAATCGAAGAGTTCAACAAAAGCTTCCCAACATGTTGATTACATTTTACTCTGACAAAAATTATCTATAATTTCCCGAAATTTCAATTGATATCTTTATTTCATTCGAAAAGTCTTGAATTTTAAAATAATGTATGTATTTTGAATTTCAATTGTCATGTTTTAAATTTCAATTAAAATATTTTGAACTTCAAATGAAATTTTTGTAAATCAATCGATGTGGTTTGAAATTCAAATTTACGATTTACCATTAAAGTGTTTTGAATTTGAAATTAAGTTATGTGAATTTCATTTGACATTTTTTTTTTTTAATTTCAGTTAGAAATAGCCGGACCTCTTTATAAAACGATAAAAAAATAGAGAACATGCTGGAGCTGACAATTTTCTATAAATAAGAAATTTATATTTTTTTTGAATTTTTCGCAAAATGCCAAATCTGAAACAAGACACTTTTAGTGGAGGTTAATAGACTTTTAATACGGGGGTATCACGATACGTTATCTAGAAAGTTCATGGTGGTGTAGGTGATTTTGGATGACTTAGGGTAAAAATTTTAAATATCCTAGATTACTTACTTTGCTGGCAACTGGAATAGAAATACCGCATGTAGAAAATTATTCCATATCCTGAATATCGGATCAAAAATAATGATACACATAAAAACATGACTTGTATAAACAACCGTTTATAAAAAGGGCTTGTGATATCTATTGCGAAAACTTAATTATGCTACGTATTTCATAAACCGGGTGAAGTTCTTTTTTATAGGGCGGCGCATAAGGAACGTTAAGATTAGATCAGTGTATACATTTTTTGTTTAAGTCCTTTTTTTTCGTCTCTTTACAGAATTAACTAAATCCTACTTGTGAAATTTATGATGGAAAGGCTCAGCACAGAATCAAGGTTGTGCAATTTTACTTTGAAAGTCAGCATTCGATTATTCAAATCATAGCGAAATTTCTTTCATGTTCGAAATGCTCCTGGCGCTCCAACAATTTACCGATTGGTTCAGCGCTTTGGGCAACAAGGGGCTGTCTGTGATCTTCCGCGTGCTGGAAGACCTCGTGCAGTTCGAAATGAAGTGACCATTGCTCGAGTGCAAGCAAGTATTGAGGAAAACCCCAAAACTTTCATCAGGCGACGTTCTCAGCAGTTAGAGATGTCTAGTCGGTCTTTGCAAACAATTTTACATATGTTACGTCTTTTCCCATGTAAGATGTAATTGGTTCGCGAGTTAAAACCAAATGATGCACAAGAACGCATTCAATATAGTCGCCGTTAACGTTACTTATGCGCCACCCTTTACAACTGATTACAAAACCGGCTTATGAGGTCTGTTACGAAAACCTAATTATGCTAAGAGTTTCGTAAACTGGGCGTATTTATTTTCTACAAGTTAGCAGAAATTTAAATAGGCTCTGCGTAACTCGTGGTCAAATAACGCATCGGTCAAATAGTAAAAACTGACTTATTCAAGATTGATACAATTAATACAGTTCTTCACATTTCAACGTCTTTTTTATAGAAAGATTTGACACGCTTCAGCCTTGTCGTTTCAATGCTTCATTAACATTTCGATGTCCTTAATATTTCTCAATACCCTCGATATTTACTCCAGTTACTGCCCCACCATTTGGCCCAATTTTTCCTCCTCAAAGTTTATTCTGAGCCTTACAAAAATACATAGTATGTTGTGGGGGTCCAACTATGGAGAATATGGTGGCTGTGATAGCAATTCGAACTTAAGTTAATGGAAACTGCCACGAATTTCTTTCTCAAGGTAAACGTTGAATGTACTTTCCATTGCTTTTACCAGGCCCACTCTACTCAATGTACTTACGGTTAGACTCAGCAATGTAGTGGGTGACCCATGTTTTGTTCATTGTCATATAGCGCGGTTCAGATGGTGTTCCAAATTAGCAACACATTAATGTCATTGTTCCACTGTTAACAAACACGGCATCCATGTAGAAAATTGTTGTTTCCTATGCCAAAGTTTTAGTGCTAAATGATGGCTACACTACTTTTTTAACAGAGCACTTTTTTCACTTTTCGATTATCGAGAACAAATTTCAGGACTTTTTCTGGTTTCTGGTGTAACCACTTTTTTGGATTTTCACTGCGCCCAGCATCATCTGTGCGTGTGCGACCTTGTTATGCCAAATGCACCATATTTTTAGACGATGTGAACATTAGATTTTCAACATTGTTACCCATTTTGCCACCCTAAAGTATAGTACATTTCCGGCCACTTCTTTGTCTATGATTTACTGCGGGTACTCATGTTAGTGTTTATGTTGAACACATTATAATGTTAGCCAACATTTATGTAACCTCCAACAGCTGTTGGCAATTCGTCTTTTTTTTTATATTGTTTGACTTTTGCTGCCATCATCTTGAACCATCCATTCATCCAGTCATCTATCCGATCAGGTGACGAACCTGCACACATTCAACCCCTCATGTTAAGGAAATCTCAAGAATGTTGAAAGAAAATCTTGAAAAGTTTATTTCGTTCGTTGTACTTTTTATATGTATACTGAAATGTTCAAGAATTTGTCTGTGTAGAGAAGGGACGACATAGGTTAGAGAAATTCAGGGGAGATTTCTTTAAAAGCAAGTGAGAACACTTAAAATCTAAGGATGTGGAAAGGAATTATGTTTCACCTATTGAAACAGAAGAAGAAAAACAATAGTTTTCTGCCGTTAACTGATATTCGAAGTCATTGATATAAACTAGACCATCCCTTAAGGGTACAACACTTTCCAAGAGCAAAAATATATCGCCAACAATGGTAGTCAGTTCAAAAAAAAAAAAAAAAAAAAAAAATAAATTAAAATTCTAATTCAATGGGAGAATAACAATGACCTGAATAACTTAACAATTTCGAAGATCATACCTAGCATGACATATGCGAAATACGGTCTGAAATTTACCTAATCGTATGTCGTGTCAAGTTTGTCATATTGAATTCCTGCACTGGCTTCGAGTTTTCCCTGACCACATGAATAGTGTCCTGGAAACTAAATATTGTGACAGACATTAAATAATTTTAACGTGTTTTTATCTTTCGCTGAGGTAAGTTCAGTGGCTTCATAAGTCGTATAAGGATCCACAAAACCATATGAAATAATCACACAGTATATTTCCCTGAATAGGGCCACAATAGCAATTGGTGTTCAATTAAATAAAAAGCTACTGGAATAACAGACAATATACTTCGCCTCGGTGATGGTGCGGCTGATTTATACATGGTATCTTTGGATATCTTCGATTTAAAGCTAATCGGGAACTTAGTAACTCACTTCGCTTCAGTGAACATCTCGGATTTCAATTGTAATATCTTGTACGGATATTAGGCAATAATATCTATTTGGCACAAGTTCTTATCGGAATACGGTAGGGCCGCGTTGTGGTCATTGGCATGAATTAATTACAGGTACAGGTATCAGGCAACGACATCAAATTGACCCAAATCTCTTATGGACTTAAGGTCCTCGTCAGGGTGCGGTGGGGACTTGTAGTATTTATTGGCTTGATTACAGCAACAGGTGTCAGGTAATATCGTTAACTTGGATCAAGCCTCTCATAAATTCTATCCCTCATGGATTTCAGTATCAGGTTATATGTAATTGCATATATACATATAGGTATACGAGTACAGTGAGTTGCTTTTTTCTACCTTACGAAACAGTCAGTTAAATAGCCCTGGCATGCAGAGTCAGGCGAGACCGCTGTGTAAATAGTCAACCGAAGTCGCTGTCACTTGCGAACGACGCTGTGTAAACTGTCAACCGAAACCGCTATGTAAACATTCAACCGAAGTCGCTATGTAAACTTCACTTGCGAACGACGTTAAACAGTTGGCAGAGACTGCGATCAGTCTGAGCCCTGTGCAAACAACCGATATCTCGCTAAAAATTCTGATAAATATACCATGTAACACTCAGCCGGGGTCGCTGTGTAAACATTCAACCGAAGTCGATATGTAAACTTCACTTGCGAACGACGTTAAACAGTTGGCAGAGACTGCGATGAGTCTGAACCCTGTGCAAACAACCGATATCTCGCTAAAAATTCTGACAAATATACCATATAACACTCAGCCGGGGCCGCTGTGTAAACAGTCCGCCGAAGTCGCTGTGTAAACAGTCAGACGAATTCGCTGTGTAAACATTCAGACGAATTCGCTTTGTAAACAGTCAATTGAAGTTCCTGTGTAAACAGGCTGACGAATCTGCTGTTTAAACAGTCAGACGAGGCCGCTGTGTAAACAGTCACTTGTGAACGGCGTTAAACAGTTGCCAAAGACTGCGGTCAGTCTGAACCCTGTGTGAACAATCGATTACCCGCTGTGCCCAATGTATTGGTAATAATCCTCAAAAACTACTCTTACACACAGTTGCACCCCACCAAAGAATCCACTCAATGGCTTCATAGTATCAATTAAAGAGGGGTACAAACTGCACGCATACATTACTGTGCATATCAGGCTGCTCGATTTACACTCACTGCAATGAAACCCTATCGTTAAGCACCTTCCACAATACGCATTTAATGAGAATTACTGCAAAACATAGATTTCACCGATATACGCTGAGCATCTTTGGTGAGATTGATCTGCATATACGATTGCTTGTGTGTTCCTGTTGTAAATGACTGTAACGCTAGCGGGCGCCTTGATTAGTTAGTGAGTAATATCGCCGGTGTGTGTGTAATGGTTGATTTGGGGGTTGCGTAGGCAGAGTGGTGAATAACTATTGCTGGCTCTGTTGTTATTGCATGTGTTCCATCATTTATTATGCTGGACAATGCTGGGAATGCGAGATGGTGGGGTGGATGGTCGTTGGGATTATCTGTCGCTGTTATGCGTGTGATCATTGTTATGTTAGACAGCATTAACGACATGTATGGTGAGGTGAACGACTATTGGCCAGGTTCGTATTTGTATGTGTGTGATCGTTGTTGTTATGCTGGATAGCGTAGACGAGTTGTAGAGAGTAGTGAATAGTCATTAGCTTAGTTTGCCGTTAAAAAGGATGATGTTGCGATTGTTCATATTATTACAGTTTAATATACGGACGATTTTGTTAGAATCGTCATGTTATGCAATATAACCAAAAATTTCAATAAATTAAAACCAAAAATTGTTATTGTAATCCTTTTTAATTTCATTTAATAATATACATATTATTTCTCTGTGTTCCTTTGCACTTTAGGCTGTAAATATTATTTTGATTTAATATTTTGTTTTTAATTATATCTTAATTTTATTCTAAATCATAAATAAATAAATAAAAACAAAAATTAGCTTACGGAAATTGCAATTTCCTATAAAATCCGAAGAAAAGTTTGATGAATTAAAAAAAGAAGAAAAAAATTGCAAATTATAAATTTCGGTACGGTGCTTTACATTCGGTTGTAGCAATGTTGCTTTTTATATTAGTTAAACAACTTCCCTCTAACCTCCCCTAATAATAAACATCGGAATAATTTCCATACGCACGTTAACTTAAAATCCAGCCATATATAGGTAGTACTGTGTCTTCCTATCCGTAATAAACTTTTTTGTTTGCATTTACGGATAATTACATCCAAAGATGTGTTAGTTAAGACTGTAACGAGGACAATGTTTAACTTAAACAAAAGTAAACTTGTTCTCTGATCCTTTACCGACAACCGACACAAAAGCGAAGCATGGAGCCAACTACCAACCAGCCATCCATTGTAAATGACACACAAAATAACTTAATTCACCGCAGAACCCATTCGGGTAATTCTTCCGCTCCAGTAAAATTGCACATAACCAAAAAAAGTAAAATAAGAAGGACATAAAGTTTACACAACATTGAAGTGAGATGAAACAGAGTGAAACAAATTTTAATAAATAACAATAAATAAAGCACAGCAACTAAGGAAGAAGCAGAAAGGGAAAAACAAGCGATATGGAAGGCTAAAAAAAAGTGGAATAACTATAAACCAATGATAATAAAAATTAGACTAGAATAACACAACACAAATTCATGCTTCTACTTTTAACTTTTTTTGTCCCAGCAATTTCAATTGTTAAACTTTTCCCATAAATTTCATAAAGATTGTTAAGGAATGCAAGAAGAAAAAAAAATAAATCCACATATGTTTCGCATTTAGTATTCAAAAATAGTTGTAGCCAAAAACTTTGGCTAATTACCAGTTTGTGGCCCAAACGAAGTCAGTCGAGTTAGCGGAAGTGCAAAGTCTCAAATCATCAGTTATTAGTCTGATTACGAACTACAAGGATTTAACGGGCCACATTATGCCAAAAAGCAACCTGAAATTGGCACTTATGCTGACTGCCTCATAACGACATGAGTAAAAAACAAAAAAAAAAAAAAAAAAAAAAAAAAAAAAAAAAAAATGTTTGCAAATAAGTTGGTGGAAGTATGTATGTGTTTTAGTTTAGTTAAACATACGAGGAGTGGTTTAATGAGTATGGTTAATATTTTTTAATGTGTATTTAAACAAATAAATAAGTGCAAAGTTGGATAGATTTATGGTTAGATGGGCATTATATTGTAGTAGACTGAGAGATATCATTAAGTACTCCATGTAATCGTAGCCCGAATATTCTTGTTAGAAATATTACTAAATTTTGCAAACAGTGCTGTTGTATCCCTTTTAAATTACACAATTAACAGATCTCCGACAAAACGATTTATTGTCTGTAATTTTTCGAAATAAAAGTGAAAAATATGAAAGAAAAACATAAATTAAAGCAAAGTCCTAGGGTTATGAAAGAGACAGAACCAAGCTAGGCAAGTTCGTTCGTGGTGTATGAAAACCAGGGATCATCATCGAAACAAAATCAAATCCGAAAATAGTTTTGTCTTGTTTCAGTTTCTGGGATCTAACTCAAAAATATATTAAATTTTTATTCAGATATCGGAGACGAAATTAGAAATTATTTGGATTTTGATTCTTACAACCGAATTAGAAACAATTTTATTCCAATTCAGCTTTAGGAAAAAAATGAGCTTTAAAGCCTCGCATTGTTCACTAGTTGTACACTGTAGTAGGAAGATAATATTGTATGGAGTTAGAATATACTGTAGGATACTGAACAAGGTCCAAAGGGTGGCTAGTCTATGCATCACTGATGCGCTCCGCACCACCCCATCGCATGCACTAAATGTAATTTTGCATTTAATACCCCTAGATATAATTAGTATGTAGACTGTCCCATAAAACTAAGAGAGCTGTCACAGTGGTTAAACAATGGTTATGGCCCCAGTGTGATCCTTAACGTGGTGCCTGACATAACAGGCACCATAGACTACACTCTAGCTGAACCACTGTTCGACAAAAAGTATCATATGGTACAGGACTGTGTCAACCTTTACACTGACGGCTAAAATTAAATAATCAGGTAGATTTCGCCATCTACTCCAAAGACTTTGGACTAAGCAAGAAGGCCACCTGATCACTGCAGTGTTCATCAGGCCGAAATTTTGACCATTAAGGAAGTGGCAGAATGGCTGAGATATAACGTCCTTACCACGGTGGGGATTAGCATATTCTCTGTCAATCAGCTGCCATTAAATCTCTAGATTCTGCCTTCCTGAACTCCGCAGATCTTTTAATGAGATGGCTCAACATTTCAACATTCACCTAATGCCGGAACACAGGGACATACCAGAGAACTGCAGAGCCGACGAGTTGCCAAGACTTGGAAGAATTTTACAGAACCCAGCCGAGTTGGAATTCGTGGGCATGCCTCAAGCCACTTGCAAGCTTCGACCGCGAGATAGAGCATATTTTGCAGCAAATGGTAGATGGGCGTCTGTCCGAGGCTATGATCAATCCAATCCAATCATTGTCAATATACGACGTCTCATCGCTTGTATCCGTCATGACAGGACACTGTCTGATTGAAAGACATGCAGTGAGATTGAAAGTTGCCACTAGTGAATTCTGCAGGAGCTAAAGGGATGAAGAGGAGGAGGAGTCCATAGAACACCTTCTCTGCAGTTCCCCGCCCTTGCTAACAGGCGGAGAGCAACACTTAAGAGCTTCTTGAGTCGCTCAGCATGGTTCAACGGAGGAAACCAGGGACATCGATATCTCTAGTGACCGTGGTATCACAATGGGCTATACAGTCTAAATCAATCTGTCTATTTAGACTGCCATACTGACCTAACCTAGCCTAATCTGATTCAGCTTATGAAAAATTTAATTTATATTTCATTTGCGAATTTTCAATTCAAAAAAATTAAACAAAATCTTTGAACAGCTGTAAAAATTTCTTATAGCCTGGTATCGTTAATTCAGAAAATAAAATACATTAACCATTTCTACTTTTCGCAGATTGACGCCAAGCCCTTTTCTCTGCTAAGCAACGGATACTACATTTGGTTTCAGTTCTGATTTACACGCTAAGAAACGAAATTGCATGAAATTATAGTTTCCTTTCACATTCTTGAATCAAAATATGTGTTTCATTATATTTCGTTAGAGAAACAGAATCAATTTAGGTTTCGTTTTAGTTAAGGAATGAACAAAGTACGTAAGCGAGTTGTTGTTTTAAATACAAATTTTTAATTTATGCATTTCAAATAAATGTACAATATCCAAACTTAAACGAAGTTAAACTTTTGTTAAGGCCTCTGAATAAAACAAAGACAATAATATTCATTCCTGACCCAATCAAATCATGTATGCAAAATGTGATGAAAATACAGTTGAAAGCTAGTAGAAAAAAAAAAATAAAAATTAAAAATTAATGAAAATGTTCTACAATTTCCTCATTTTCGACACTCCCTTGGAAGTATTGAAAGCAATCTAAATACACTTCTCTTTCTATACCTCCAAAAACTTTTGTTTTCTGAGCAATTCCTGTTAATTTCAGAATGTATGTGAATTTTTTTTTTGGAGATATCGGTAGCCTTGCATTGATGTGAGCAGGCCACAGATCTTGACAGCTCTAAAAAGGGATATTAAACAAAAAATTGCAAATCTGATGTCTTGTGTTTCAACAAAAGTGATGGAAAATGCTCTAAAAGGCCCCAAATGTGTATCAAGTCTGGCAGCTTCCATGTGCTCCTATACGAGTATATCTGTGGTCACAACCCGTAACAGCCTAACTCGAGTTAGGACACAATTGAGTTATTAGCATCATCGTATTCAGCGTATCTAAATTTATTTGCTCTAAATTTTTCATGTTTGTATCTCTTCTAGGAAGGCAATTACTGATTTTCAGTGAAGATTCAAAACTTTAAACTCTTGTACTGAAAATATTGAAAAACAGACTTAGGCTGTTATGGGCTGTGACCACTGATAATGTACCTAAATTGACTTATTTCGAAAAGAAAAATATCGACGAAGAATAGCGAATAGAATAAGAGGATGGAAATAAACCAGAAAATGTTCATGTCCATTGAAGTTCATTTTACTCCGATTTTTAATTTACCTCTTATCCTTTTACTGCCATTTTTCAATCACATTTTAAGTATAAGGTATCAAATAACAAAACATCTGTATAAAAACAATAAAGAACATAACTTCAGACAACCCTGTGTTGAACACAAACCGAATTTCATTCGAACACTTTTGGAATTATCGCGAAAAGAAAAATATCGTCGAAGAATAGTGTAGAATAAGAGGATGTAAATAAACCAGAAAATGTTCACGTTCATTGCGTTCATTTCATTGTGATTTTTAATTTACCTCTTACTCTTTTACTGCTCTCTTTCAATCACGTTTCACCTATAAGGCATCAAGTGGCAAAATATCTGTATAAAAACGATCAACGAATAAAACTGCAAACAATTCTGTATTGAACACAAACCGAATTTCATTCAGACACTTTTGCAATTATCCCGAAAAGAAAAATATCGACGAAGAATAGCGTAGAATAAGAGGATGCAAATAAGCCAGAAAATGCTCATGTCCATTGAAGTTCATTTCACTGTGATTTTGAATTTATTTCTTGCTCTTTTACCGCTCTCTTTCTTTCTTATTCTTTTACTACCCTCTTTCGATCATATTTCACCTATAAGGTATCAAATGGCAAAATATCTGTACAAAAACGATAAAAGAACAAAACTGCAAACAACCCTGTATTGACACAAACCGAATTTCTTTCGGACACTTTTGCAGTTATCCCGAAAAGAAAAATATCGACGAAGAATAGCGTAGAATAAGAGGATGTAAATAAACCAGAAAATGCTCATGTTTATTGCGTTAATTTCACGGTGATTTTTAATTTACTTCTTACTCTTTCACTGCCCTCTTTCAATCACATTTCACCTACGAGCATAAGGCATCAAATGGCAAAATATCTGTGTAAAAACGATAAAAGAACATAACTTCAAACAACCCTGTATTAGTCACAAACGTTAAGTCCTATATTTGGGACGGAAAATTTACGCAAATAGAATTTCGTTTGCAGAATTTAAGTACATTTTGCATGGAAAGAGGATTACAGTTTGAATGCTATATCAGTTTTTAACGGGAATGTATTTATTTTAAAATTTTCTATTTCTTGCACAGTTTTGTATTTCGTCCAACTACACTTTATGATTTTTATCGTATTTTAACCACAATTTCCATATACTCCTCTCTATAATTGCAGCACATAAGGTTCCAAATCTCATTTGGCTTACAAATTTATAACTTTTTCCTTGTTCCTTCGAATGCATTATAGTTCCGTTGGGTTGGCTGTTCATTGTAAAAATGGCTCATTATGTCGTGCTTTTTTTCTTCTTCTAAAACGGAAATTAGACGTCATCTCGGGTGCCAAAGAGGAAAATAAAACCAAAAAAAAAATCACTGCATAGAAAAAAAACACGCCAAGAAGCGGAAACTGTTGGCTTGTACATACATAAGTAAACTTTAAGTATTTGTATTTCTACACTTTTAGAGTCTGTATGTGTATGTGTGTGTGTGTGAATGTAAAATGTCATAGCAGTAATAATTGTTGCCATTGCAGTTCCATCCACTCCAAATTGAATGACATAATGGTGCATTGAATTCAAGAGTTTGCTGTACACAAGCAAACAAGAAAAAAAAAAAAAACAAAATATGAACTGTAAATGAACGAGAATGGAGGAAAGTTTAAAGAAAAGTTGTAAACGGAAATCTGTCAAGATGCATTGTAGTTTTTCTTCTTCATCTCAAAAAAGACATAATTGATACGGAGAATATTCATTGAAACAACAGGAAATGGTGACATATATATAAATGCCGGATGCCAGAAACCGGAATTGAGCGGGAATTTAGCGTAGCCGCAATGATAATTATTGTGCATTTGAAGAAAATTGCTGTGGGCTAATGAAAGAAAGTTCTGCACTTAAACGGAAACGGAAATGTACTGAAGTTGTTTAGCTAAGTGAATACATTTGTCCGATATTATATAATATATAATATCGATATTTATACAATTATAATATGGGATTTCATTACTCGCAAATGTTCAGCATTAGGTGTTAGCAGATCTTGTTTAAAATTCAGTGTAAATTTCGGGGCTATGCATTATCCAACCCAATTGAATCCAATTGAAGACTAAGTTAGGTTTAATATACATTTAATATAACTCATTAATTATGCAATCAACTATGATGGTTTCGTACCATATTTTTGAATTAGTATTTCGCCTTTTCATAACTATAACTTGTAGTATATGAGTGAAGTTTGTCTAAGTATATACTCTAGAAAGGTCATCAAAACTGACCTTTCTAGAACATTCAAGTATGATATATGTAATCTCTTTCCCTCTTTATCTGTGGATGGGACTTTTCTAGAATTACGTTTACGACAATAAGTTGTGTTTGTTCCTCTCGCTCTCATTGTGTGGTCTATTGCTATCCTTTTCACTTGTTTTGTATATACGAACATTCTGGAATTAAGTCTATGATGTACAACACTATTCTGTAAATATGTTTGTCTTTGTTGCACCCATTATGTAAATATGTGTTCTCTCTGAAATATTGTAGCATTTTCTAGAATAAGTAATTTTAGTATAAATAGAGCAACTTTGTACGTTTTTGAGAAATTAATAAAGTTGACGTTGATGTGGAAATACGCACCACGATACCAAAAACTTATAACCGTATTTGGTTTATAAATAACGAATATGTAGCAAAAACTTTAGGCAGATATTGAAAAAGTCACATTTTGTCAGAGTTGAAGTCCTGCAATTTGTTTTAATTTGACCAACTTTAAACATTTACAATAACGGAGAAAATGTGTTGACTCGATAATGTTTGATGAGAGAGTAGAATTTTTACTAAACTATAGATAAAGTCACAATTTTTTTGGAGATGTGCTTAATATTTATATTACTGCATTTGTCGTCTATAGCGAACAAGGATATATGAAGGCTCTTTGCCCGAAAAGTGGACGTGCCAAAGCACCCTCTTTTTACACAGGGTTATTTATTCTTCGGTTTCAAAACTAAAACTAAACTAAAACTAAAAAAAAAAATACACATGAAGCTATGATTTCGATGAAACTTTGCAGCAGTGGATCCATTTGAGGTAGTGTTCGATCACTTTTTCGCACATTTCGGACGGTATCTCAACGATAACTTAAGGAATGTTAGTTTATAAGTACCACAAAGCTTGGGGATTACCTTCGTCCACACGGTCTTTGACGTAGTCCCACAAGAAATGATCTAACAACATCAAATCGCATGATCTTGGGGGCCAATTTACGTTGCTAAAACGTGAAATTACGCTTTATGAAAACTTCTCTTGCAATGAAACCAAAATCGGTCGCGTTGTGTAGCTCGTGGCGCCGTGGTGTTGAAACCACATATCGTCCATATTGAAGATGATTATGAGGGAAGCTGCAGTTAACACGACTGGTACCATCTTTAATAAAAGTCACATGTTACTCGCATTTGTAGATGACAGAGACATTATTGACCGAAAACTGCGAAATGTTACTGCAGCCTTCTCAAACATCGAGAAGGAAGCAGAGAAAATGGCTCTGGTGATAAACGAGGACAAAACAAAGTTATTGGTTTCAACGAACAAAAAGTCTACTCGTTTGGGACGCTGTGTGATCGTTGGCAACTAAAATTTTGAAGAGGCGGAAGAATTCATCTACCTCGGATCCGCTGTAAAGAAAACGAATGATGTCAGCATGGAGATAAAGAGGAAAGTATTGCTTGCTAACAGATGTTACTCTGAGCTAAGCAAGCGATTCAAAGATAAAGCCCTCTCTTGACAAACAAAAATGCGATTGCACCAGACGTTGTTTCTACCTGTCTTTGTGTATGGCGCAGAATCCTGGGTTATGATGCAAGCTAATGAATCAGCACTGACAGTTTTTAAGAGGAAAATACTCCAGAAAATATACGGATCCATCATCATTAACAGAGATAATCGGCGTCGCATGAACAATGAGCTGTATGAGCTATATGCCGAAATCGACGTGGCCAGATGCATTAATATACAGCGATTGCGTTGGCTGGGTCATGTTGTGTGGATGGACCCAAATGCTCCGGCACGGAAAGTTTTCGACAACGAACTCGACGAACGGCGCAGAAGAGGGTGACCAAAACTCCATTGGAAAGACCAGGCTTTTGAAATACTGTCGAAGCTTGGTGTGACGAATTGGAGGAGAAGCTCAAAAGATCGAAACGCTTGGAATTATTTTCTACGGGCGGCATATAATAGATAAGGATGTCTATTCCAGTCGCCACCTAAGAAGAAGACTGATCGTGGCGCAGTGGTTAGCACACGCGGCTATGATCACGGGTTCAATCCCCGATACGGTCATCCGTCGTTATTTTAGCGGCGGTCACTAGGATGTGTTTGATGAACACTTCAAGTAGTCGAGTAGTCGATTAGTCTGGTAAATGCTTCTTAAGCTTTGATGTCCAGAATCGTTGTCAAACTTTGGGTCCCGTTGAGTGAGTCTAAAAATAGGATGCGTGTAAGCTCTCTGAAAGTGAGAAGTTTTCTCATATCTTAATCATGTTATCCAGATAATACCTTCCAAAATTTCTGAAAAAACCTACCCATTCTTAGTCTTAATTTTACACTTTTTATGAAAAATACATGATTATGCACTGAGTAGATTTCGAGGTTGCGATGATTTAAGCGACAAGGAAGTAGGTTAATACACCCCTCTTATGGTGACAGTATTGGTTCAATATTTCCATAATTCTGTAGATTTTTGTTAGTATTTTTATAAGATACGATAGTTCATCAATTAATAACATATCAAAACAATCCCAGCTACCAGTAAACATAACAGAAATAATAAGTTAACACAGTGAGTAAATAAATCAAGTGAAAAAGATTGAATTTATGCTCCAGAGTTAATTTTAAAACTTAACAAAATTCATTTCAGAGGGACACGCGGTCTCCCCCTCTATTCTAAGGATTATGATGGTATTTTCGGTAAATTTTCTTCTTCAAAATTATCTTCAAAAATAGTTTTACTAGAAAGCTTTTGAACATTGATGCTTTAATGTGAGAATAAAATATATTCAAACATCATTAAAAAGTACAAAGCAAAAATGTGAAGCAAATGAACATTTCGTTTGAACGGTATACGAGACTATACATGCAAATATAGATTCTAATTAATAGTTGTAAGTAGATTACACACAAATGCTAATGTCAGTTGCTTATGCAACCTATTTTGATGTTTACGTTCATTATTTGCAAATATGTTTCGCTCTATGCCGACACAAGAAAGTATTTTAATTACAAATTTTTGTGTTCATTGTGTGCAAATATGAATGAGCATAAACTCAAGCATGCCGGCATAACTTGGAATTGAAACGTGTGTAGTTGTGTAATACCTTTATTAAACCTCTTTAATGAATATCTAAGTAATGAAATTCTCTGTTCCAAATTATGTTCTTTAGCAGTTTACTTACAAATACATACATGGCTGTCTTTTGGCCTGTTTGCATGTTTATGAGTGTATGTGTGTGTGTGCGTGTGTGTTATGTGTTTATTATTACATCAGGTCGTATTCTTTAACGTATATGATGTACCCACATGAATGTCAGCAATTTGCATACATTTCGCTCACTCATTCACTGAGTCAGTCACTCAGTCGTTTGCTCGCTCATTCATTCACTCACTCATTCATCTTGTGCTCGTACATGTGTTTGCATATTTCATGGAGCTGCCGCATACAGTTGCATACCCATGCATTAATACTGTCTATCATTGTGTGTCATGGCATGTGTATGCACGAGTGTGTGCACACGAGCGTATGTACGTGTGCGAGCTTAAATACGTGGTATAACATAACATAACTAATAACATATTTTAGTCGCGTTGTAATGCAGGGTGCTACTGTTGTTGTTGCGGTAGCCTCCTTACACAATAGATCCATCTGGCATTACCAGTACTTTTTCGTTTATTCCCCCTCGCCTCTCACGCTGCATTTCGTTATACCGATGGTTTGCTCAGGAGCTGGGTATTTACATGTGTAAGTAAATATGGTTTATGTGTCTTCCCTTCATATCACTGGCGCTGATCGCCGCGTTGACGTCTTTGAAAGAATTCTATTTAATATTGGAATGAAAGACATTCATACACTTGGATAGACTGACAGAAACGAAAACATTTCACACGCTTGTCAACTCTTTGTTTTTGCTGTAATAAGATATGCATACAAACATATGTATGCATAAGTCCTACGCACAAATTCACACACATGACCAAAGATGTAAGTATACTATAGAGATTCGCTCAGTTACAAAGATAGAGTTGTTGTTTGAGTTGATTCATACATTTTGTTAGGGGAATTAAAGTGTTGTAATGACATTTTAATAAACTCGTCGTGATCCATTTGTAGTTCAAATGGCATTAAAACTTTGAGGAATATTTTGATTGTCGACGCTTGTGAGTGTAGTCTTTTGAGATGGCGACTACGCGGGTTTTATTTTCCTAAATTTAAATATTTCTATTACCTTTACTGAGATTGTATTCTATTGACATACCTGTAGAGAAAAAAATGGAAACAAAATATATTAGTAAAGTTAATAAAATTAATAAAATAATTAATAATTGAGTCAATTATAAAACATCAAGTAACATTGGGAACAAATGCAAAGATTGCCCCCTTCCCAGATGCAAAATGCCATAATGTAACCTAACCATTTTATAAAAAAAAAATTGTCTTGCACCCCATGAATGCGATACGAGAGAGCTTCTCACATTCTGTGAGCCTACGCGACCTCTATTTTTAAACTCACTCAACAGCACCAACGATTCTCAAATTGGGAAGAATTTACCAGATTTGTCGAGTACTCGACTACTCGAAGTGGTCGTTAGGCAAATTGAGGTGAACGCTGCTCTAATAATGATAGATGACTGTATGCGGATCTGAATCGCGATCAAGCGAATGACTATCAGGTGTATTAACAGTCGTGCACCAGTCACAACCGAAATATTAACGAAATATAAGGTGGCGCATAAGTAACGCTAAGATGTGATCAGTGAATACGTTTTTTTTTTTTTTTTTCTTTTCGTCTTTTTTTTCGTCTCTTTACAGAAATAACTAAACAGTACTTGGAAAATTTATGATGGAAAGGCTTAGCACAGAACAAAGAATCAAAGTTGTTCAATTTTACTTTTAGAGTCAGCATTCAATTATTCAGATCATATCGAAATTTCTTGCTTGTTTGAAATGCTACCTATCGATTGGTTCAGCGTCTTGGATAACAAGGGACTGTCTGTGATCTTTCGCGTGCTGGAAGATCTCGTGCAGTTCGAAATGAAGTGACCATTGCTCGAGTGCAAGCAAGTATTGAGGGAAACCCCGAAACTTCTACCAGGCGACGTTCTCAGCAATTAGAGATGTCTACGCGGTCTTTACAAAGAATTTTACATATGTTATATCTTTTCCCGTATAAGATGCAATTGATTCACGAATTAAAACTATATGACGCACACGAACACATTGAATGTTAGCGATGTTGTGTCCACATCAAATACAACCACCGGTTTAGAAAGGATATCAGCTGCTAAATACCCATCATCTGAAGTGTTACGTGTTCAACGTAAGGTTTGCCATTTACGAAGATTTATCGTTTAATAACCGATGAACGTATAGAAATAGTTAAAACTTACTACAAATATGAACGTGAAATGTTATCGATTTTGTAGCCGCATCAAATACAACCATTTAGTGGTTTCAAACCGCCGGTTTAGAAAGACTATCAGCTGCTAAATACCCATCATCTGCAGTGTTACGTGTTTAGCGAAAGGTTTGCCATTTACGAATATGGATCGTTTAATAATCGAAGAACGTGTAGAAATAGTTAAAACTTACTACAGATATAAAAGTGAAATGTTAGCGATGTTATATCCACATCAAATACAACCATTTAGTGTTTTCAAAATCGCCGGCTTAGAAAAGCTGTGAGCTGTTAAATACCTGTCGTCTGAGGTGTTATTTATTTATTGAAATGTTTGCCGCTTACGAATATGGATCGTTTAACAACCGAAGAACGCATAAGAATAGTTAAAACTTACTGCAAAAGTCGTCATTCATAGGTGGGCACTTTTTGTGCATTACCGGTGACTATGGTTGTCATAACCGATTTTCTGCGCAAGAAATTATAAAGAAATTTTAATAGACTGGAAGCGATACAGATGTGGTCAGGCTTGTGTATCATAGCAATTTACGCACTGATGAAAATATCGCTTCCCTTTGTGAAAGTGAGGCGGATAATCGTAATTTCAATGCATAGCGGTATGGACGACTCTTTTCCGGCCTACAGTTAAAGATTGTGAACGGAACGATATGTGGTTTCAACAAGACGGTATCACGCGCCACACATCACAACAAATTTTGGGATCATGGAGTTTTAGTCGCTATGAATCACTTCGACGGGAAGCGTCGCGCATTTTGCATGCGAGCATTTTACGAGAACTCTCGTTCATATATTGCTACTAAGCGACTATATTGTGCTGAATATGGACTACGGCGAATTAGTGAAGCTCCGAGTGCTAATTTATTTAAAATATGGGTAAAGCGTTTTGAAGAGACCGGTTCAACATTAAAACCACAAGCAAATGGTCGCCGAAGAACACCTATGACCGAAGACAATGTTGAGAGAGTTATGGAGTCTGTACGAGGAAATCCACAAATGTCGACTCGCAAGATATTGTCTGTCTTACAATTATCGCGACGACGTTTGCAACAAATTTTAACATTGGATCTTAAACTGCATCCATATAAACTGTAATTAACACAAGAATTGAAAGAGTCTGACTTCATAGCATTTGCTCGCATTTGCTAATGAAATGCTTAATCGATGTTCCGATTTTGACAATAACCTTTTCTCTGACGAGGCACATTTCCTTATGAATGAGTTCGTAAACCGTCAAAATTGTCGTTACTGGAACAGTGAAAATCTCAAAATCAAATACCAGAAACCATTGTATAGTCCTAAAGTGACAGTATGGGCAGCAATCTCTGGCAGAGGAATAATTGGTCCTTTTTTTCTTCAAAAATGCGCGGGGCCAAAACGTCACGGTTAATGTTGAGATGTTGGACGAATTTTTGGCTCCAGAAATTGAAAATTCAAGAATAGTGAATTCCAGAACTTGGTTCCAACAAGATGGAGCTACCTGTCACACATCAAATGACTCCATGGCGGTGGTGAAGCAGATGTTCCCTGGCAGACTGATTTCGAAAAGAGGTGATATCCCATGGCCCCCACGTAGTCCAGACTTGACGCCTCTTGACTTTTTTTGTGGGGACACCTCAAACACAAAGTCTACAGTAATAATCCAAGAAACATCGTTCAGCTCAAGGAGAATATCCCTGGTGAAATGGCAGCCATTACACCAGTATTGCTGGAGAAAGTTTTCAATAATTTTCGTTTGCGGTTTGAGGAGTGCCGTCGTAGAGACGGTCACCATTTAGATGATGTTATTTTTAAAAAATAAACTCCATTTATTACTCTACAAAGCCTTAGACTTATTTTAACCATACCTTTTGTATTTATTTTTTAATCTATTTTTTAAATATGCACGTTCTATTGCGCCACCCTGTACCATGTTGGAATATAACTTTCTCCATCGGAATTTACTTAGTATTGTAATTGTCATTTCGTAGTTTGGAGCTTATCGAAATCCTTTTAATAATTTCCTGTTTAAACATTCTAAACTGGTTCCATGGTTTCATCTCAACCTATATTGAAGTAGTTAATTTTGTTAATCAAAGAAGTTGTAATGAGTTCTTACATTAGGCAGTCGTTATATTTCATTTCACTCTTGTGGATTCGAATTTTAATTGCATTTATACATAAGTATGTATAGGTACATGTGTATGTACAATTCGTATGCATGCGTGTTGATTACAGTAATGAAGAACTAATTAAATTTTGCTATTGATTTGTGTGTATTTATGTTAAATTGGGCGTATACGTGTGTGGTAGTATTTGTGTTTAACAATACCTCACTTAGTTGTTTATTCCCAAAACAACAAACAATAGCAACAATATAAAATATAATTTGTAAAAGTTGTGATAATTTTGTTCACTTGATGAGAACTGAATGCGCAAATATCTTTATTGTTATAATCAAATGATGATCACTGAACATGCCTGTGTATATTTTAGCACGAAATAGGGTATTAGAAAACGATATCGAAAACCGGTAAAATGGTTTTTGACACGCACCCGTGAACTGATTTTTTTCAAAAATTGTACTTTTGTATAAATGGCTTAGCCTTATCTTTAGAGCAACAAATTGGTTGCTTTGTAATTTTTTAAATATACTTTTACAAAGCGATTAGAAGGAAAACTGTAATAATCTCGACTGGCGTCCTTTCCATGTGCTTCATGTAAGCTGATGATAAAGACATCACTGCCTGGAAGCTGGGATATGTTACTGTAACCTTCTCAAGTATTGGTAAGCAGTCAGCAAAAGTTGATTTAGTGAAATACTTTCAAATTTCCGGTACGTGCACATGTACGAAAGGAAGTGCACAAAGCAAAAAATTTTTGGCGAACAGAGGCTACTCGTTTGAACAGTTGACACCATGTCTAAAATTAAGATTAAATGTGATTACATTTGCCTAAACTTGTTTCAGTTTTGTATATAATTTTTTTTTTATATTTTTGTTATTTTATTTTGCATTATTGTTATTATTATTTGTTTTTTATTTTTTGTACTAAATATTGAAATTTAATTTTTATTCCAATTCAAGGTCTAGCTAATGGTTAATTGGAATTTTTGTTATTACTAAAATGGTAAAATCGTATTTTCTCATTCATTGCAGTAATCAAATCACTGTCCTATGATTTCACGATGTAACCTCAGTTAAGCAACCAGAATTATTATTTTTATATATTCCTTGAATATTTCCTGCTTAAGCCAAAATAAAATCTAATAATAAAATATAAATTTTTCGCGGTCTTCCCGTATATAGGAATTGCGTTAGTCAATCCCAAGCTATGCATATTTTTCACGGCAAATGAAAATTTCACATAAATTCCTCCAGCTTCTGTCCTACCAGGATTTATGACACAAAGCAACAACAAACCAAATAGCAACCAATATTTGGGTTTTAAATATTATGGTCCTTCTAAGGTTTTAGAATTTCTTCTGCGCAACTAAGTTCTTGCCGTTTTTTTTATAAAAATGCAACTTTATTATAAAAACATGTTTACAAAAGATTCATGGAAAGTGTTATCCATCACTAGCTACTACTACTTTTTCCCATCTTTCTGGCAAAGCTCGAATTCCGTCACGGTAAAACTGTTCAACTTCAGGCTATCCACGAATCTGGCCTTTCCTTGATGTTGTCATATGAGTGGAACTACTGGTCAGCCAGACCGTGTGCCATCGGACGGAACAAGTGACAATCGGATGGCGCAATATCTGAAAGATATGGCGGACAGGATAAGACTTCCCATTTCAGCGTTTCCAAGTAGGTTTTAAGGAGCTTGGCTACGTGAAGCCGAAAGTTGTCATAATGAATAATCACCTTTTCGTGCCTTTCCGCATATTGTGGGTGTTCCTCACGCAGATCTCGGCTCAATCGCATTAATTGAAGTCGATACCAATCTCCAGTGATGGTTTCGCTTGGCTTCTACAGTAATAAATAACACCCACTTCGTCCCACCATATACAGAGCATAACTTTCGCAGCGTGAATATTTGGCCAATGTGACGCCATGAATCCATAATGAATCCATTTTAGGTCACCCGTTATAATACGATGAATAATTTCCTTCCTTTTTTGTCCTTGAAGCAGTTGTTCACAGGCGAAAAAGCGATGCTCAGTGTCCCTTGGCTTCAACTCATAAAGAACCGAAATTCTTTGCTTTTGAATTAATCCCAATGCATGCAATCGTTTGGAAATGGCCTGGCGGGTAATTCCCAATGCTGAAGCAAGCTCTACCTGCATTTGACATGGATCCCAATCAAAAAGTGTCGTCAATTCAGTGCCTTCGATGGGTTTTCGTCTTCCTTCTCTCGAACGGTTGTGAACATCAAAATCACCGTCCTGAAAGCGACGGAACCAATCTCAACATGTCGTTTCACTTAAAGCAGCATTTCCATAAATGTTCTGAAGCTTTCGATGAGCTTCAGCCGCCGTTTTCTTTGATTATAAGAAGAAAGTCTATGCTTCCCACTTATGACGATTATTTAGCACAAAATCATACATATTCACACAACCAAAAATATATGACGTCAAAAGAAACTCACTATTATGTCGAGGAGGTGTGTTTACTATATGCCTAAGCTTGGCTCATGATGTTTAGTTTATGGCAGAATCGACTAGCAGCTGGCGTCATCTATGGACAAGCAGCGGGAAATTAGTTGCGCACCTAATAATTGTAGAGAATATAAATTTAAGAATTCGTGTTTTTTTATTGTCATTAATCTGTTGCGAAGCACTTTCTTAAGGCTCTCGAATGCTGGCAATGTCTATGAATAGTTTTATGTAATTTCGGACAGCTGGCACCGTTTGAAGGGACTTTCAAAATGCTTTTTTTTCCTCTATACTGATTTTTTAATTAATTTGTTTACAACACTATAAATTGCCAGTCCATGAAGTTTTTTTTAAGTTTTTTACAATGAATAAAAATGTCAAAAGAATAATTTGTGTGAAATTTTGTATTTTAAATGAAATTTGTCTGAAATTTTGTATTTTTAATGGAATTTTGCGAGCCGAATGACTACAAAAGGTTAACGGCGAATCGATTTTATTTAAAAAACACATATTTATGAGTGGTAGAGTGCATTCATGGTTGAGATGTGGTGCCAGAATTGCCTCGCTCTGGTCGCCAATCAACGTATTCAACTGAGGTAAATATCGATAAAGTGCAGGAAACACTGACTGAAAATCAAATCAGCACTTAAGTTTGAGAGACATAGCTTCGAACTTTCCGTGTCCCACAAATCAATTCACACCATTTTATAGTATTGATTTAGAATGAAATGTGTTGCCGTTCAACTAGTTCCGAAACAAAAGAAATTTCTTTAAAAATTTAATTACGCATAGATCGCCAATGACATGTAATGTAGAGTGAGCATCCAATTCCAATTAACTATTGTAAAAATGCATTATAATTGGTGATGAGACATGAATTAAACAGTTTGATATGCAAGTTATGATAAGCTTCGGAGTGCCGGCATCCAACTGGGTCGAAACCGAAAAAAAAACACGTCAATGCCGATGAAGTACCAGCATAAAATTTGACTGATTCCTTCAATCTATAGCGGTGTCAAGTGCTTGAAATTACTACCAGAAATTCGGACGGTAAAATACAGTATTTGAGAGAGCAAATAAGTTAGATTTGTACAACTAAAACTTATGAGTTTTGCCCTATGATAAAACACCATCCCACAAGACCATAATTTTTGGAACAAAACCTCAACAAATGTCATCGAAAACCACTGTATTCAACTGATATTCCAAAAAATACAAATAAGCTTTTCGAGTCATCCATTATCAGTTGACAGAATAGAAAAAAGAGAATTTTCTGCGGAAGCTGAAGTCTTCCGGAAAATGTGTTTGAAAAATGTTTTGATGATTGGATAATTCATTGGCCTAACAACATTATATTATTATATTATTAGTTGTCTACCTTGATAAATTTAAATAAATAACAAAATAATTTGTATTTAATTGAAAAATTGGCAGGGTCTCACCCCAAGAAGGTGATGTTGCCGATTTGGTGGGATGTCAAAGGAGTAGTTTTTTTTTTTTGAGTTTCTCCCAATAAATCAAATCATAATTAGATAAATTGAAGGCGGGATTGAAAGAAAAACTGCCGAGGCATATCAATTGGGAAGACGTCATCCATTCCATTCCATCATGACAACGTCCGCCCTCACACTGCCTTGCGGACCCATCAGAAACTGTCACAGTTTGGGTAGGAAGTTTTACCCCACCCACCGCACTCTTCCGACCTTGCCCCGTCCGACTATCATCTATTTTGCAGTTTGAGCAACCACTTGAAGGATTAGAATTTCCAAAACGACGAGGAAGTGAAAAATCGAATTGAACGTTTTTTTTTCAGAAAAATGGGAGAGGAATTAAAAAGCTCCCAGAGAGGTGGGAAGAAGTTATTAAAAAAGGGGAGATTATATTTAATTTATTGTATAATCTCTCTCTTTAATAAATTTGTATATAAATTTGTAAATAAATTTTTTAAAAATCGAATGAACCTTACGAACAACCCGAGGTTTAACAGCTGGGAGCCTTGCTATGTCAACGATTTTGAAACCGCTAGACGATTTCTTTATAAAATATATACCATAATAAATTATATACCATAATAAATGCTCAAGTTTTCTTACAGAACTGTCATTACAAGCTGTTTCCTATTACATGGAACAGCGATCCATTCCATTCCATTTCATTTCATTTCATTTCATTTCATTTCATTTCACTTCACTTCACTTCACTTCATTTCATTTCATTTCATTTCATTTCATTTCATTTCATTTCATTTCA
>JAHXMU010000091.1:1156372-1203049 GCA_019455685.1 Philornis downsi | reverse complement strand
TTAATAATTGTTTTTTCTACTGTGTACTGAATTGCTTGCTGGTTACAGACCGGGCAAATATACAGAAGTGAGAAGTTTAATTTCAAATTGATTTTTTTTTAAATGTATATTGTATATTAACGCAACAATCAGGGTTTCTGTCCATATTAAAAGTCAAGGTTTTTCTGTATTTCATTCCATAATAGCAAACTCCATCCTAGTATAGTTTGAAATTATTTATCTTATACTGGAGTTATCATTAAAGTTTTCAGCATTTTTATTTTCTGTAGTTGTTACCAAATATTTTAAGCTTTTCGTCTCGTCGTCAATGCTAAAGGAGTCACTTAGGTATTTATGGCGATTGTTTTTTTAAAAAAGGACTCTTTCTCATGGTATGCCACTTCAAAAATGTAAATCATGACCCAGTGAACGTGTAGCATTTCCTTGTTCAGGAAAAAAAAACCTACAAAAGATGCTTTTATTTGTGGAAATATGCGTCTTAAGAAGAGATGATTATTGCAGAAGTTAAAGAATGATGGATTTACATTTCGTTTGTCTTAATATCACGTGAATCTAAAACAGAAGCATCATGTTTTCGGTCATTAGAGAATATGTCTGTGGCTATAAGAAAAAACAGAACAAATGGAGTTAGAACATCATTATTGTGCTTATTTTGATGCATATTTACGTCCCCAATTCGGAAATTCGATGTATTCTTCAAGTTTTTTTTTTAAACGGCAAATTGCGAAATATTACAAAACATTCCTAAATATTGTTATAAGCAAGAACTATGTTTTGCTAACTAACTTTTGCTAACTATGTTGTGTTGATTTCAAACAATTTTCCATAAATTTTTTTTTTTTTTTTGAAAACTGCTTAATATCCCAAAATGATAAATTTGGAATTATGTTGGTTTTCTTTGTGAACACAAATATAAAGTAAACAAACGATTTCAAAAGTTTTGTTCAACTTTTACATAAAAGATAAAAAATGAAGAAAAATACTACAAACTTTCAAAGCAATATTTTGATCCATTGATTTACTAAAAGAAAACAAAAAACAAAAATGGGATGACAACTTCAGAAAAGTATCGAAAACTCTGTTAATGAAAAACACATATTTTCAAAAATGAAAATTGCTAAATTGCTACAGAAAAATAGGACGACGACTTCAGAAAAGTATTCAAAACTCTGTTAATGAAAAACACATTTTTCAAAAATGAAAATTGCTGAAGTGTAATTTTTGGAAATAGCAAACAAATAGCTTACTCTTTTACCAATGATTTTTCCCCCCAAAAAAATATCGAAATAATTGTCACCCTAACAGGTACTCAACCTCACATACGTAGTCTAATTATAATTAAAATTTTGTTTGTTATTTCGAACATGTTTTATATTCTCCCAACGAATACTTACCAACCTATCGGCACGAATTGAACCCACAAATACTTTAATACCATTGTTATGCATAAATGTATGTGCGCGCGGGTGTGTGTGTGTACATTACCACATATGCACATGCGAGAATACAATAAAATATGATTATAATGAGTGCACTAAAAGTTTATGTAGTGGTTGTGTGAGTTTCGCATTTTTGTTCTCTTTGAATTTTCACCTAATTAAAGCAATATCATTTGCTTATATATATATATATATGTGTGTGTGTGTTTGTGACTGGTTGGGAATAGATGAACTATTAAACAGGGTTGTCTGCATTCACTAAGCTATAAGTGAGGCAAAACTTTGCCTTAACGTCTAAAAGTAGGCAACAATTAATTTCACATTGTTTCTGTTGCAAATATTAGTGAACATTTTGATAATTCCTAACTTAAAGTTATAGCCAAAGAAATTGCAGTTTTTACTAACAAACATTATAATATTTTCCAAAACTTAAGAAATTGCTTTAATTTCATGAAATTATTCACATAATATTCTCGTACAGCAAAAAATAAATAAAAAAAAATATATATTTTTTCTTATTTTCAAAATTTAATTTAAAGTTTTAATTTAAGTTTCGCCAAAATGAAAATGTTGAACGCAAAATGCATTTATATTTGACCAAGTATCTGTGAAATAATGTGTTTGCGTACATCTATGAATGTTTAGCCAAATTTCAGTTGCATCCAGCATCATATTGCTTCAGCTTCTACGGTCGCTAACCGAAAAAAATTCACTGGCTGCATGCAGACCCACATGCAATCATTGCGAGAAATTCAACGTGCGTGCAAGCAAAGTAAAGAAAACTTTTCGTACTTTGTGTTTATTTTTTTTTCTTTCTTTTGCTGTGCATCTCTTCTTTCGCTTTTAGTTTCGCCACATCACCCCCACCGGCTTTAGTTGCTGCAAATTCCTCACAAGAAAATGAAAACGAAGAGAAGAAAAGCACAACTAGTAAATGAACGGTTTAGGAAAAGAAAAAAACCAACGACGACGATGTTGAAAGTTTAAATTCAACTTAAGATATTGAAAAGAGAAAACAGCCAGCAGAAAAAGTGTTAAGATATGGTAGCAGCATTTTAGCCAGCCATACGTTGGTTGTATAGCTGGGCACCATGATGGTAGCGGTAGCGGTGGCGATGGCGATGCTAACTGGGAGTTAAAGCTAAGTAGTGGAAATACCAAAACGTGCCACTCAAGCAGAAAAACACTCTCGACTTTAGTTTTCTTTGCACAGCTCGAGCGGGAAATACGAAGCCTCACAATGACTCACACAGAAGACCAGCAAGAAGAAGACCAAAAAGAAGAACTATGACTGAAAGAAAACACTGAAAAATGTTTCGTTGCCTGCTGTTAACAAGCGCAAAGCAGCTTTTGACCGATTCGCATAAAGACACGTATGCGTGTGTGCGTCAGTAGAGCAGTATTGGTATGTGGACAGACCGAATTGAAGTGGTTTCTACCACAAGTAGCCTGATGAGAAAGATGTCTAAGAGAATTTTTTTTCTTAAATGTAACTTAAAAGCGGACAGCTATATAAGAAAAGCTGTTGAAGTTTACTGAAATTGATTTAATTTTTGCTAAATATTTTTTAAATTTTTCTATGCACAAGGTGGGTCTACTTTCCAGAGAATTTACTTGAATATCACTTTCTTGGATGATATGTAGACATCCTCAGCAAAATATTGTGTCTGATAGCTCAAATAGTAGGATATCAAGTCACGCCATTATATGCAGTGTTATTGCACCGCAGTTATACAGCGTGGCGAAATCTTTCCAAATTCATTCTCTTAAGTAGTGATGCGCTCACAAATAGTTCAATGCTTAGAACAAGTGGAAATTACTGAAATTAAATTGTACGCTTGTGTTAACGCAGAAGAGTGTAAAAACTTATGATTAACATTAACATTATTAGGTGCGCAACTAAGTCCCAGCTGTTTGCTAATAGATGGCGCCAGCTGTAAATGCTAGCCGATTCTGTCATAACCTAAATATCATGAGCCAAGCATGGGTATATGGTAAACATACCGACTCGACACAATAGTGATTTTCTTTCCAAGTCATATTCTTCTGGTTTTGTGCATATGAATGATTTAGTGGCAAATAACTATCATATGCAAGAAGTATTGATTTTCTTCTTTCAATTGAAGAAAACGACGGCTGAAGCTCACCTTTAAGTGAGTGCTCTAAGTGAAACAACGTGTTGAAATTGGTTTCGTTGCTTTCAAAACGGTGATTTTGATGTTGACGAACCTCCGCGTGAAGGAAGACGAAAATCCTTCGAAGACACTGAATTGACAGCATTGCTTGATGGGAATCCACGTCAAATGCAGATAGAGCTTGCTTCCGTATTAGAAGTTACCCGCCAAGCAATTTCCAAGCGACTGCATGCGTTGGGAATGATTCAAAGCAAGGAATTTGGGTTCCTTATGAGTTAAGGCCAAGAGACGTTGAGCGTAGTTTTTTTCGCCTGTGAACAACTGCTTCAGTGATAAAAAGGGATGGGGTTTCTTCACCGCATTATAACGGGTGATGAGAAATGAATTCATTATAGCAATCGAAAGAAAAAAAGTCATGGGGCTGCCCAGTCACGTCGTTCCACGTCGTCGCCTTGGCCGTATGTTCACGCTGCGAAGGTTATGCTCTGTATTTGGTGGGACGACCCATAGAAACCAATAAAGCCATCACTGGTGATCGGTAGCGATTTCAATTAATGCGATTGAGCCGAGTTCTGCGCGAGAAACGCCCACAATACGCGGAGAGCCACGAAAAAGTAATTCTTCAGCATGACAACGCTCGGCCTCACGTGGCTAAGTCCGTTGAAACCTACCTGAAAACGCTGAAATGGGAAGTCTTACCCCATCCATCATATTCTCCAGATATTGCGCCATTCGATCTGGTTGACCAGCAGTTCCACTCATATGACGACATCAAAGAATGGCCAGATTCGTGGACAGCATCAAAAGATGAATAGTTTTGCCGTTACGGAATTCGAGCTTTGCCATAACGATGGGGGAAAAGAGTAGCTATTGATAGGGAATACTTTTAATGAATCATTTGTAAACATATTTTCATAATAAACTAGCGTTTTTATAAAAAAAAAGCGAGAACTTAGTTGGGCACCTAACTTTTCGACATTCGTACGTTCATGGGTCAGAATCACGGAAGGCAGGCGGTAAAATACACCATCGCCAATAAAAAAAAACTTTCGAAGCTAATATCATGAACTTGCGCTCGAACATTAATCAATTTATGTTTGAGCGAACTGGGTAGGAATTTTAGAAAACTCGTTCTTTTGGTGAAAAAAAAAAAAAATAATAATTAATAAAGATGGGTGCCACGCTTGCTTTCAGTAGAGCAAAAACAGCGACGTGAAGATGTTTCATTAGAATGTTTGACGATGCCTCACCGCAATAAAGATAAATAAATTTTGCGTCGATTTATAACCATGGATGATACATGGGGCCACCACTTCACACCTGAGGAACAGAGTCCACGGGAGTTTAACGTGAGTCTCGCCGTGAAGGCCTTACTCACGGTGTGCGACACACTGGGGATATTGCAATGCGATTGGACTATCTAGGAAAAGGGGCTGACAACTTTGGTGCTACCGCAATTGTCAGCCCTTTCTTGCAGCCAGGAGATAACACCTGAGACATAGGAACAATCAAAGGAGTAGACTGGAATGGGAAAATCGTGTCCAAAGAAAGCGAGAGCGAGGCAAGGTCATAGCGCTTGTTTTCTGCGATGCGCATGAGATTATTTTTATTGATTATCTTCAGAAAGGGAAGCCAGCGTCAATTGTGAATATTATGCTAATTTTTTTTGCAGCGTTAGGGTTATTAAATTATAAAAAAGGGTGCATTTGGCGAAGAAGAGAGTCTTGTTTCATCATGACAATGCTGTACTTCACACATCCCCTATTGTGATGGTCAGAATAATGAATTAAAGTTCGGGTTGCTTGATCACGTATTTTATTCTTCAAATTTAACTTTTTCGCCCTATTTTCTATTTCCAAACTTCAAAAAATGGCTTGATGGTATAAGATTTGCCAACAGTAAAGAGGTGGAGTCTGTGGTTGATGGCTATTTTAATGAGTCAAATGACTTGGTGATATCGGATTTGCCAACAGTGAAGAGGAATCTGCGGTTGATGGTTATTTTGAGGAGTGAGGCAGTCCTTACTATAAATAGGGTACAGAAGCGAGTGAATGTAGCTGAAAAAAATGTATTAAGCTAAAAGAGGATTACGTTGAAAAAAAGACAATTTTTCCCAAATTTTGTATGTCTCTTTTTTTAAGTTTTGGGACCGCTTTCATAAGTATATATACAGTATATATATATACAGTATATATAAACATGTTCGTTTTTTTTGAAACCTGCATTGTCGACTATCTTGGAAATATATTTTCATGCAAAATTTTTCAGAAAGGGTTTCGGTTTATCTGTCTGCATACGGAGGTTCGTAGATTTACTTAGGTTGCAGAATTAATGCCAAATTTACGGACTCTTGTAGATTTCAATTTTTTGATAAGAAATCACCGGTTTTTTTATTGTTACCAAAGGCCCTGGCATCCTGTTTCTCCTTTCGTCTATGATAAATGTTTAAAGCCATTTAAATTCTGAATGCTATGCAATTTTTCAATTGCTGCCTAATTTACAATTCCGTTACAAAAATGTAACACAGAGTTAACAATTCCCACAGCGCAATTCGTGTAATTCATCTTATGGCAAAGCCACCATAATTTCCTATGCATAAATTGTGACGAAAGGTACAAATTATATTAAAATTACCACATTTTGTAGTAAAAGCTACAATTTGGTACCATGAAATGAAACGAAACGAATAATTTCCACCTCAGTCTGAAAAAAGAATGATTAAAAATGAAATGACATAAATTCATGGGCAACAGTGGTCACGTAAATGACTACTGCTGTCGCCTGATTACAGTGATTTGTGAAAGAGTGTTGAAATTTAGTTGCTGCTTGCGGAAAAAATTAATTTTTTTTTTATGTAAGGCAAAGGGGGGAAAATAACGAAAAAAACATTATATAAATGTTATTTTATATACAGTACATTTTAAAGGTAATTAGTGAAAGGGTTACGTTCAACAAAGAAATATTACTAAACTCCACTATAAACGTTGGCATTTGAGACTTTAAGCTTTAATTCCCCTCCAGGCATACAATTTAATTTTCCCACTGAATGCCGTAGCCTTAATCTATCGACTATTGCATTTGCATATTCAATACTTTCAATTGAAATTGATGCCTGATACGATTCATCCATTTCAGTTGTATAAAACCATTCTAACGCATCAGGAAAAACAACAATCTAAAGAGCAATAAGGTCCTTTTGAAACGAATGGTCAAACATATGGAAATTACATTTTCTGATTAGAAGGATACACGAAATGCTAGCCAGCCCTTGCACAGACATTGAATATAGTGCGAACACACATACGCACACACACACACACACATACACACACAGCCGAAAAAATGTTGTTCGCAATCGTGAAAAACTACGCTTTTTTCTGTAAAATATAATCTGAACGCAATACATCGTGTGAGTTATAGCCGTATTGGCGTATCAGCTTCGCTCTTAGATGCCACAGGGGTTAAGCCAAAACGCTTCATAAAGCCTTAAGATCTATTGGATAAATTTATAGCACATTTAGCACATTCTATAAACTTTCTATTGCCCAAAATTAGGACACAACCGTTTCTAGTATGATTTTATGTTTTCATGTACAGTAAACTAGTTGAAAATGTTTGAAGTTGTATAAATTTTGCAAAATGAGGGAAAAAGTGAGAGTGAGAGAGAGATAGAGAAAGATTCCTAACTGCGTTTGAGAAAATTTCCAAAGTTTAAGGCAAAAACTTATTTTTTTCAAATTTAAATAATTTAGAACTAAACTTTTGTGATTAGTTGGCTTATTGTGGAAGATACACAACAAGTAGAATTGGTTTCTCCCGCCACCCAACATTTGTGAAAACTCGCGTCAATAAGTTAAGAAATGAAAATTTTATAAATAAATTAGCAACGAACCGAAAGATAATAATGGATAATAGTAAAACTGATAGTGCTGCTATTTAAAAATATAGGGTCATCCATTTTTCGCTTTCAAATGAAGCTATTAGGTACGCAACTGAGTTCTCACTGTTTTTTTTTTTTATAAAAATACAATTTCGTTATGAAAACATGTTTACAAATGATTCATTGAAGGTATTGCCCATCGCTAGCTACTACTATTTCCCATCTTTCTGGCAAAGCTTTAATTCCGTCACGGTAAAACTGTTCATTTTATGAGGCTATCCACGAATCTAGCCATTCCATGATGTCGTCAAATGAGTGGACCGAGTCATCGAATGGAAGAAGTGATAATCGAAAGTCGCAATATCTGGAGAATATGGCGGAGAATATGGAGACTTCCCATTTCAGCGTTTCCAGATAGGTTTTAACGGGCTTGGTCGCGTGAGGCCGAGCGTTGTCATGCTGAAGAATCCCTATTTCGTGACCCTCTGCGTATTGTGGGCATTTCTCATGCATAGTTCGGTTCAATTGAATTAATAATTGAAGTCAGTAGAGATCCACAGTGATGGTTTCGATTGGTTTCAACAGCTCGTAATAAATAACACCGACCTGGTCCCACCAAATACAGAGCATAACCTTCGCATCGAGAATATTCGGCCGAGCCGATAACGCAGAAGAATGACCCGGCAACCCCCATGACTTTCTTTTCTTTGGATTGCTGTAATGAATCCATTTTTCATCACCCGTCACAACACGATAAAGAAAACTCTTCCTTTTTTGCAACTGAAGCAGTTGTACATAACGACACTCAAAGTCCTTTAGCTTCAACTCATAAGGAACCCCAGTTCCTTGCTTTTGAATCACTTCGAATGTATGCAATCGCCTGGAAATGGCTTTGCTGGTAACTCCTAATACTGAAGCAAGTTCTACCTGCGTTTGACATGGATCCCTATCAAGCAATGCCGTCAAATCAGTGTCTTCGAAGGGTTTTCGTCTTTCTACACGCGAACGGTTGTCAACATCAAAATCGCCGTTTTTAAAGCGACGAAACCAATCTCAACATGTTGTTTCACTTTAAGCAGCATCTCTGTAAACGTTCTGAAGCTCTCGATGAGCTTCAGCTGCCATTTTCTTTGATAGGAAGAAGAAAATCAATACTTCCCGCATATGATGATTATTTGGCACAAAATCTTACATATTTACACAACCAAAAGAATATGCAGTCAAAAGAAAATCACTGTTGTGTCGAGGTGGTATGTTTACCATATACCAAAGCTTGACTTACGACGTTTAGGTTATGGCAGAACCGACTAGTACTTACAGCTGGCGCCATCTATTGGCAAACAGCGGGAGCTTAGTTGCGCACCTAATAAATAGGACACACATGAAGCTGTGATTTCGATTAAACTTTTACTTTATTATAACGCCTTTACCTTGCCATTATGTACAATATATAGTGTCATTTAAATGACCACCTCTGGATTGGTTGCAACAGTGGATCTTCTTGAGGTAGTTTTCGATAAGCTGCGGTCCAATGACACCTCCAGATCATAATATGCACCAAACACTCACTTTTTCAATGATTTTTCCGCAATCATGCAATGGGTTTTCCATAATTTCTTCTGGGTACTCCATGATCCATATACGACAATTTTGCTTGTTGACGTAACCATCGAGGAAGAAATGAGCTTCATCGCTGAAGAAAATTTTGTTCGATTGAAGGCCCACGTTTGAATCACTAATTTTGTAGTAAATTTTAACATTTTTACGCATTCTTCGGTTGCTCAACGATCTATATTCGTAAATGGCAATCGTTTCACTAAATAAATAACACTTCAAATGGCAGGTATTTAATAAATGACAGCCTTACGAGACCGGCGTTTTAGAAACCACTAAATGGGTAACCCCTACTTTCCTTCAATTATCAACACATGTACATACTTGTAGGTAAGAGACGACTCAAGCAAGCAAGGAAATTTTCACATTTTGTGAACGGGCAACCATGATGTTTGCTATGGCCAAGACAAAGTTATTGAATAGTTATATCGCTAATAATGAAGTTTTTGGTGAAAATATGTTTGCAAATTCTTGAAATTTGCATAATTATTTTCTATGATAAGTTAGCTCACCATGTTTAATATGTGGCAATTAGAATTGTTGCCTTCCCTTTCGAGTGTTAAATGAAAGTTTAGAATTCGCATTAGCTCGCATAGGAAAATGACTGAAGATGATTTCGCTGTTGGAGCCAAGCTCACTAGCGAGTAAAAAACTTGGCAACCATTTTCGAAATAGGAGCCAGGAGTCGTAACAAAATACATTCTGGTCCTGGCTCGAAACTAGGAATCACGTCAACACTCCTACTCCTCGGTTTTCAATTGCAAGTGAACTGAGGTTTGAAATCAATGCCAAGAACTACGAATTATATACAGTGCCCGACATAAGTCCACGTACGACCACCATTTCTAGTATCTGATGAGTCTGAATAAGTTACGAAGAAAAGTACGGCAGTTTTCTTTGAAATGGAAATAATATTAATATATTACCAAAAACCCTAATAACTTTAACACAAAGTTAGAGAATTATTTAAGAAAAATACAAAAAATACATTGACAAAAGTCAACGTATGGCCCACCTTATTTTTCTTTATGTTATTTTATGCTCATGAGACGTAGTTTTTGTCAACTATAGGTACTAACTCATGCCTATTTGCATGGGCCTTTTCTATCTTTTCTCTTTTGTTAAAAACCATTAGGAAGGATGGCGTAGAAAAATCGAGCTTCAATAACAGATGCTATCTGCTTACCTCAAATCGCATCAGTGCTAGCAGCCATCCATTGATGTTACTGAGTGGACAGCTTCACACTTCAGCTACCACCAGACTGACGCCTGATGGCAATTTCAGGGGATACTTGATTTTGATCATCGTCGCTCTATGGTAAATGGCTCTACGGTATGATCGTAGTTTCAATACAGACACCTGTCTTCCTCGCATCAGTGCTAGCAATCCATTGATGCTACACAAGCAAACAACTTCTGACTTTAGTTACCACCAGACTGACGTCCGATAACATTTTTAGAGGATACTTGATTTTGACCATCGTGGCTCTATGGTATGATCGTAGGTTCGATACAGCCACTTGCCTTCCTCGCATCAGCGTTAGCATTCCATTGATGTTACACAAGCGCATAACTTCTGACTGTAGCTACCATTAGACTGACGTCCGATGACATTTTCAGGGGATACTTGATTTTGCCCATCATGGCTCTATGTTAAATGCATACGTCGGTATGATCGTAGGTTCGATACAGCCACCTGCCTTCTCCGCATCAGTGCTAGCAATCAATTAATGTTACACAAGCGGACAACTTCTGACTTTAGCTACCACCAGATTGACGTCCGATGACATTTTCAGGGTATACTTGATTTTGATCATCGTGGCTCTATAGCAATTCATACGTCGGTATGGTCGTAGGTTCGATACAGCCACTTGCCTTCCTCGCATCAGTGCTAGCCATCCATTGGTGTTACACAACTGGACTGCTTCTTACTTTAGCTACCACTAGACTGACGTTCGATGACATTTTCAGGGGAGAAGTGATTTTGACCATCGTGGCTCTATGATAAATGGCTCTACGTTATGATCATAGGTTCAATACAGACATCTGCCTTCCTCGCATCAGCGCTAGCAATCCATTTATGTTACACAGCTGGACTTCTTCTTACTTTAGCTACCACTAGACCTGACGTCCGGTGACATTTTCAGAGGATACTTGATTTTGACCATCGTGGCTCTATGGTAAATGCATACGTCGGTATGATCGTAGGTTCAACACAGCCACCTGCTTTCCTTTGAGTGATGGTCACGTTGATTTGTGTGCCGAACATTTCGAGTAGTAGAGCAATCCACTAGTCTAGCAAAAGCATCTCAAATTGATGCTCGGAATTATCATTAAACTGTAGGTCCCGTTTATTGAATCTAAAAACAAAATGTGTGCAGGCTCATTAAATGTGAGAAGCTCTCCCACACATGGAATGCAAGTAAATTTTTTGATTGTTTTTTTTTTTTTTTTATTTGATTTAGGTTGAAATTGAGGTATTGTTTGAGAAACTCTGGCAAGCACTTGTTATGTTTATTAACAAGTAAATAGCGTTTAGAGAGACCAGTGTAGAAATACCAGATTCCCATTATTTCGGCTAATCGAAAACAACGTTGTGATTGATAGCGAAGTCTCCTTGAGCCAAACAAAAAAAAATATATATATGATGCAAAGAGTAAAAACGGTTCAAACTTTAAATTGTGTATTTAACTGTGTAAACGGGAATTAACATAAAGAGCTTCCTTTTGTTTAATAAATTCAGCAATAATAAAGTGGTCCCCATTATTTAAGAAAATTTTTCGTTAGTTAAATGTCCGTGATTTTATGTTGGTAACAATCTTAAAATTATATATGAAAACAGAAACACAACTAAAAATATAAAGGCCCAACGTCTACTAATGCTGCCAGTTCATGTACTAAACTTTAGGGATATTACAAAACTATTCTCATATAAACCTTATGGGTATCCCAACTTACGTCTATCCTTGTTGATTCTGTTCTATGCCTTTTAAGGTATACATATGAAGATATTACAAAGTTTAAGCAAAACTTTTCTATGTAAATAAGTATACACTTAGGTTTTGTGTGCTCGATATAGTTATTAGATGCTTACGTTTAAATTCATATAGGAGACGTACCAGGATGTTCTTTGGATAATTTCATAATGAAATGAAAGCCTCAGAAAACAGACTAAGTTTGATGTAACAGAGGACAACTTAATTTATTTGCTTACTTCAACGTTTAAGATGTGGATGGTGGGCAATGTACTATGTAGCTTATGTCAGCTAACGTGTACTCTAAAAGTCTTGTAGGACATATGTTCACATATGGTAGGTAGTGGAACCATTAGAGGAAAATATTGAGAAAATGAAGAAATTGATTTAAGTAGATGTTTGTGATATGAGTTCTACATTTATTATTTCTTTCCAGGGAGCAGGAAGTTTCAACAAATGAATAGTTTAAGTATAGGAATAATTTGGGAAAAGTAGATTTTCTCATTCGCATTTTTTTTACTAGCCGACTTGAAAAACGAAACAAGTTTCTTACATCCTATAAATTTAGCAGAATTTTTTCGCACATTCAGGGGGCTTAAACTGACATTTGGGACTTGTTGAGAACCCAACAACTAAAACTTCATAATAAAATCTTTTATTAAACTTTGAATAAATTTGCATGAATGTCAACTTAGTTGTTCTGTCAGCAAATATTATAATGCTATTCTCGCAGAATACTAAATACTAATCATTACATTTCGCCTCTATTTTTTAAACAACGAATACTATCTCTCCCACAGCTGTTGTGTGATCATTAGTTCGGCTTTACCCACATCAAAACTTCAACAATTTCCAGAGCAACTGGGGAAAAAAAGTTGCTGAAATATCCTCTTGTCCAGTTTATAGTATCTTACTGTCCAACAAGTGACCACAACTGTGAATTTATATTTTCCCTTAAATGAACGAAAATGCTCACACACATACAAATTTCTATATCAAGAACTTTTTGAAAGGATTTAGGATGCATAACATGTCACACTCACGCAATCATCCACCGCCATAACCGCATATCCTTCTCTGTATGTAAGAGCACACATGTGTTTAGCAGGAAAAAAAAAGAAAAGTTTATGTTTGACATAACGACATATCCCTTTCCACTTGACAGGAACAAAAAAAAAGTCCATAGTTTGCTTTCGAGTGTGCGGGAACATAGAGAGGAATACAATCACGTTGTGTGTTTGAGTCAAAGATCAAAGTGTTATAGTTATACAAACAATGAAGTCACAGCACTATGAAATATTTTAATTGTACGAGGGTTGTATGAGGTATCACAGGAAAAGGGAAGAAAAATTGTGATAAAGTCTATAAATATTGCGTAGCAAACATTCTACCAAACAGAATTGTAGAGTTCTGCTAAAATGAGGACATTTTGATTCCACTTGAAGCCCCGTAATTTTAGAATTCTCAGTTATGACTCATACTTAAATCTTAACTTTAACGTGGAAAAAGAGTTTACATAACAAATAACACTTCAAAATCCTTTCTAAATATCAAAATTAATAAGAGATTATTGTGCTTAGCGGTCTGCGTTTGAAACATCTGAACAATGAGGTATTCAGAACTACTCGACCAAAACCAGAACGATTTAAAATTGGGGACATTTGGATTTTCTTTACTTTACAATACATCGCGATGTAAACATAAATTGTTAAAATTATTAAAACTTGTGATGTTTCTCAGATCTATGTGATAATGGATATGAATGATTAATTATTATTTTGATTAATTATTATCTAAATTATATATATATATTTTTTTACAGATCTTATTGGACTTTATATCTTAAAAATTAAGCGAAAATGTTGACATTTTGGAAATTTATCTTCATAGATGTAGTCTCATAAATAAAATATAAAAATGGATGCAACCGAGTCGGCCAATTGTTTTTTTTTTCCTGGCCGATATAACATTTTAATGGACAAATCCTGCGACAAGTTATTGGAGAAGACCCTTGAAAAAAAATCTATAAATATCATCCCTTTTAGTGGACAAGTCCTGCGACATGTTATTGGAGAAGACCATTGAAAAAGAGATCTATCAGTATCGGTTACAAAGTTCCTATCGATTGTCGTATTCGCCAAAAACTACTTAAAACTATAACTGAGTTAAGTATTTCTGCAAAGTTGATGCGCCTTTGTGGTGTAACACCGGCTGACATAAAGTTTCCATAGAAAACAACACCTTAAAATCAGCTAGCGTGCGATCTCTTCAGATGATAATGAACAAGGTTGCAGAACAAAGTTGTACGATTAGCATATTGTGTTTTTGGAAAGTGTGAGGTGTTACTGCGGTCTTCTCAAGTATTGAGATGTTGTCAGGAAATGCAGTTTTGACTGCGATAATTAAGAAACTGTTATTTTTGACGAATAAAGTATCAAATTGTTCGTGTCGCTGTATGAACACTGACAATTATATCTTTGAACAATGATTTCATCTATATTGGCCCCAGCACCAATGCAATAATTGATGTGACGATAAAACGGTATTATTATGGGTGTAACTTTATGACAAAACCCTCGCTTGGCAAAGTAAAATTCAACTGCATACAGATTAATTATATCAGTCTTGATATATAGCGCAGGGTTCTTACTTTCGGCGAAGTAGGTTTTCGGCTACATGGAAATCTCGAGCTGCATGATGTGGTCAAAATATCACAACTGCCTTGGCCAGGCATTATTCTTCGGATGAGGTAAATCGATCCAACATAAAAATTTTCGACAACGAACTCAATGACTGCACAGAAAAAGGTATCAAATATTTCATTGGAATAATTTCTTTTTTTAATAAACTTACAAAACTTGGTACGGCGGATTGAAGCGAAAGTGCGGAGGACTGAAGCGCTTGGAATTGTTTTATACGTAACGTACAGCTCCTAATAGATAATAAATATCTGTCGCAGTGGCAATATAAGTGAATCAAGTTTAAAATAAAATGCCTTAAACAAAATATCATATATTTTGCTACCCATCATGGCTCAGTTGTAAAAAGAAAAACAGGGCTTACAAGAACGATTTACATTTTCCCGAAATTTACCTTAATTTTTAAAAATTTGAGTTGGTTAAATGATGTGAAATCGTTATCTATACCTCGTTATAAATTGTGGTCGGATTGGCCGCTCTCTATGATCTAACGATTCAAAAAATCCTTGTTGTAGCCAGAAAAAAAAATTATTTAAATAAAAAAATGTGCTCACATAAAGTTATATTTTGTGTACTTTTGTGTGTGTTTGTGTAGATACTAGAAATAACTTTAATAAATTTCGTCACATACTTTGCCACAAATTACCATTGACTTAAGTTAGTGGAGAAATTGGAGTGGTCATATGTCTCCAAAATTATTGTATTTCGCTATATAAATTAGTAACGTATGATTATTATTAATATATTTTTATACAATCTTTTGAGGATGAAATACAAATTTTACAGGAACAAATTTTACAGACTTAACAATTATAATTAATTTTCTACGAATTTACATCTCAATTATAAGATGTTAACTAGAAAGTTTATTGCTACTAACAATTTTTTTCGAATTTTTATTCCAATCTTTTAAGGTTGAAATACAAACAAATTTTTCAGATTTAACACTCAAATTACATTCCTTATTTGTTGTACCCTGGAAATACATGTACTAAATAGTGTTTTAAGCTGTCACAAACATCAAAAACATCTATATTTGACGGTATTACTTAATGGCGTATGAGTATTATAAATATTATGTATAATATTTGCATACAATTTTTTGAGGTTGGACCGCAAATTTTACACAAACAAAATTTTGCAAGGAACATGTAATATTTTCGGTATATTTTGATTGAATGCAGGTTATAAATTGATATCGGATTCTTTTAAATTTACATCTAAATTATTAGATTTTAAATAGAAAGTTTATAGTTACTAAATTGTTTTGCATTTTTGTTCTAATCTTTTGTGGTTGAAATACAAACTTTGCATAAACAAATTTTACAGACTTAACACTCAGATTATATTCATTATTTGTTGTAACTTGCGGAAATACCCCGGAAATACATTCAATAAATGGTGTTACAAACTCGGTCACAGATTATCCTTGGTAAGTCATTGGAGAAAATAAAACACTCATACGCCTTGTCTCCCAAAAATTTTTATACATATATTTGAAGAAATTACTTAATGACGTATGGTTATTATAAATATTATAATATGCAATATTTTCGGTATATTTCTATTGAATGTAGGCTGGTAATTGATATCAAATTAGTATGAATCTACATCTGAATTATTAGATTTTAGCTAGAAAATTTATAGTTACTAAAATTTTCTTTTAGGTAGCAAAATGTTAGGAAATATTTCGACAAACATAAATATAATATAAAATGTACCTGTCCAATAAATAAAAATGAAATTTTATTAAGCTTCATGTTGTTACAAAAGTTTGTCCTTCTGAGATCAAAAATTATGTTTTTATAAACGATATTCAGAAGGACGTAGCAACAAACGCATTTAACACTTACCTAACAGAAAATTTCTTGAAAAAACCCTTTTTAAAAGACCGCTGCTTTGCAGTAAGTTTAGTGCCACAAATTTTTCATTGTGTTTTCTATGTGTTGTACAAATATTGAGATATTCTATAAAAGGTTTTCTTATGAGCTATCGAAAAGTTTGCTTACGCGTTTTCATTTTATGTGATGATGTAGATGCAGATTATTCCATAAGATTTTTAATTTAATTTCCTGATGGCAATAGTTAAGTAATGTTTTATAGAAATTAAAAGTTTGTGCTCAGGCATTGTGTGTCATTTATATGTTTGTTTCTCCTGCAGCAGTAGAAATATTGAAAAATTTGTAGACGTATAGAAAACTTACACACTTCTTTTACTTTGCAAATCATGTGTAGGAAAGTCAATTCAGTCACAGAGTTATTCGAAGACAACTTGGGAGGCCACTCATCAAATTTACATATATTAAACAAATATATGGGAAATCGTCAACATGCAATCACACATTTACCTGTGCTGGTACAGCCCACTATTAAAGTACTATTTCTGTACGTTTCTCTCCTGGAATTCTTTTAATGTTGATACGTTGTGGTTAGGCTCTATTCTTAGGCCATATAATATTGAACATATCTTCTCTTTACCTTATCATACCACCTTCTTTTATAACAATTGCCACAACATCATGTAATAGTTTGTATGCAATAGAAACTTGCAATGGCAATGTAGGAGTTGAAGGAAAATGAAACGTGAATGGATGAATGAATTTAGTTTGTGCTGTGAAATGCATATGTCAAAAGTTATGTCGAGAGAGAATGTTACTTTCATTGAAATCATTATGCATAATATGCACTCAATGTAACCTGTTTCAGGACATCCATGTAAATGGTACAAAAACGTAAAGACTATAACCATAAGACTGTGGTGGTATTGCCATTGAACACACACACACACGCGCACGCACATGCATAGAAAACTAGGAAAAGCTTTATGTTTTTCTGTGTGCCACCACAAGACACACATTGTAAAATGTGGAAAGGACATTATGAAATTTGTTTTATAACGATACGTACATATATAAGCAAGCGACGTATTGTATTAAGTACGTCTGCATTCTTTTGCATGTGAACTGTCACGCCGTTGAGAATCTAGAAGAGATCACGAATATTGGTATGTAGTATTTCATTTTGAGACCGTAACAGTTTCACATATAAATGTGTACTAATACTTTCAAGTTTTCTTTTATCATTTTGTTTAAACGCTGAAGTATAAAAAAACAAAATGAATGAACGAATGAAAAACAAAATAAATAGAATGTCTGCGAATGAATGCTCATACATAAATATGTAGTTGTATGTTTTTGCACTTGTCTCTGTTCAAATGTTAGCAAAATGTTATTGCACCATTATCATTCTTATGACTTTGTTATCCTTAAGCAAATGTTAAGAAATTTTGTGTTACGCATTTGTTGCTTTCTTCCACTCTCTTGCTCATAGAAGTCGTGGTATTCGCTTGATTTATTTGATATGCATGGCGGCATTTGTTCTACTGAATTCAAATAAAATAATGCAAAGAAAATAATTTATATAAATAATATTTGTATCTAATTGAATCGCTGAGAATTGTCTGATTACTTTCCAAGGAGTCTCTACTTGTTGAACAGACATGCAGGCAGTTGAAAGTATTTCGAGAGAGTACTTAAAGATAAGGGGGTTTTAGGGGAATTTAGTTAAAAAAAAAAATATACAATTGTATGTTAATGTATTGACCTAAGTCATAAAGCCAAAAAGGCAAATTATGTGCAAATATATGTAAAACATACGTATGAGTGTTATTAATTTTAACTGGAAATACTTGTTGCGTTGCTATTTGAGCGGGCGAACAGTTAACAGTTGTACACGTACTGCAAGAAGTTATTTATTTTGCTTGATACATTTACATAAATGTAAATGTTAAAGGAGGCTGGCTTTCGCTAAAACTATTTAAGTCAAATGTCTGGTATTTGGCGTATGAGTAATAATAATTTATTCAATTCGCAGTTGCGTATGGGTAATATTGCTGCGTTGTGTGTGTATTTGTGTGCTACGTTTCAATTGTGCCATGTCAATTTAAAAGGCGTCTATGAAAGTGGGAATGGGAAAATTCCACCGGTGAATTATCAGAACATGTGTCAGAAACAGTGCAGCGGAAACGCTTCAGTTACAAATCAATCACTTTTCCATAAAATATATGACATCTGTTTAACATCTCAGTCTATATCAGCAGGCAAATAGGTTATTGAGAGTAGGAAAGAATTACATTTCACTGAACGAATTTAAATTGTGGAAGTTTGTTAGGAGATAGAGGTAATTTTTATATTAGATGATTTGGCAGAACTGACGTACGCACATCAAATTTGACAAAACCGCCATTAAGTTTATACTTTTTAAAAGGAAAACGCGCTCCGAAGATTTTGTCATATAGGTGATATTTGCGTATTTTACAGAAACTTAAAAAATTTTCTCAGTCAAACAATCGAGATTCTTTTATGATTTTCGATGAGGGTTAACTCAACAATAGTTCAACGCTCACCCCGTTTCAACTTTCGGCGATAAAGCACCAGCCCGATCTTCGGAATTCCATCGAGGTCCTTGTTTGCTTTAGGATCGTGGTCATGAAGGTCGATTAAAGTTGGCTGTTTTGCCACAAGACACGGCACATGTGACATATAATTGTTGTTTTCATACCCGTCAAAAAAAAACATATTTGCATTGGATATCATACAATTTGTTTCGTTCGATGCAAAGGTTTGATTGTGATGTACCGACAAATCAATTCAATAAATACAATTTGATAAACTGAGTAATCACCTGATATGAATTCATTTGACTGTTTTCTCCTTCCAAAACTCAAATTATCACCTCAAGACACTTGTTTTCAATTGAGTGAAGACGTAGTAAAGAATTCGCAACCAAAACTGAAGTCATTTCACGAAATTGCGCTTAAAAATGTCTTAATAATTGGATTATTTATTGGCGTAAGCGTATTATTTCGAAAGAGGATTATTTATTTTGTAAGCGATACAATAAATTTGAATAAACAACATATACTTAGTATTTTACTGACCAATTCCTAATACCTTTTTCAGGGAGCTGGGTCAAATGTAGGCATTAACTAAGTGCTTGAATGTCAGGATATTTATCAGCAAATCCCTTGTAATACTTATAAATTTGTTGCAAGTTTGTTTATATGTTAAATAAATAAAAATCATTTTATTTTCATTTGCCAACATCTGGTATACCGAGAGAAATTTAATAACATTTAATAGCAGCCTTACAGCTATTAAAAAATTACGCGCTTCAGGTAGCTTTAATTAATTAAAATTATCAATAAGAAGTTAATTCCGGAGATTAATTGCAAAACAATTTTAATAATAATAATAAACGAAGAATTACATTTTAATAATATGTGATTAAAAATAAGCATACAGATGCAAATAACCATTGCAGACAAAAAAGCACTAGATGTACCTAAAGGGCATCATTAAAATTCAATATGTTCCTATCAAGCGGCTATGATATTCTAACAACAAATAAGATGATTTTTTTTTATTTATTATTAATTTTTATTTACCTTCAATGCATTTTATGCGTTTTATTTGTAATTTATTCGTATATGTGGATAGGCTGTGACACGATGGTTACCAAGCGCTATTGCCGACAATATAATCGTGAATTCGATCCTCGATTCAGTCATCAAATTTTTCTTTGTCTAACGAATAATTCGAATAGTCGAATAATAGACAAGTAAGGTAAAAGTTTCTCAAATTCACACTCAGAACCATTAGTTAGACGTAGACGTCCGTAAGCATCATTGAACAGTAGAACCTGTTTAATGCATATGAATGAGATTTTATAAAATGCAAAACTGACAATTTTTTCTAATTTTTTTTTCGAAAGTTTACAAAGGGAACGACAATCTTATTTAGACTGCTCACACTGTAAGTCGTGAATGAAATTGAGAAAAACTGAAACTGGTTCATTCCTTCAGGTGAAGACTTACAAGGTGAAGATGAAGGTGAAAAATCCGACCTAAAAAATATAATCGGTTCGGTAATCAGTAATCTGGTTCATTCCTTCAGCTGAAGATTTACAATTTGAAGATTTTCAGGTGAAGAAGCCGTCCTAACAAATATAATCATCACAAAAAATTTGGGAAAATGTTTCTTTATATTTCAAAATAATCTCTTTTTAGTTCGATACACATGATGGAGGCCTCGATATTTGGTAGCTTTCATACCCTGTTTACAGTAAAAACTGTCAAAATCCTTAAAATAGCAATCAACAGCGGTCCCCATCTCTTCATTGTTGGCAAATCTTTTATCACCGAGCCATTTTTTCAACTTTGGAAATAGAAAATATTCCGAGGGAGCTAAATCTGGCGAATAAAGTGCGTGATAAAGCAACTCGAACTTGAATTCATTAATGATGAGCTAATGAGCTAGATTCTACTCTGGGGGAGTTTGTCCGACTGTAAAATGTGGGGTAGCAGAGTTTAAACAAGACCGTACGAGCTGCCAAGACGAACACCGTAGTGGTCGACCAATTGATCCACAAAATGGTATTGGATAATTGTGGGCTGAAGGACAGTGTGCTAGCTGCCATGATAGACATTTCGAAAAGTATTATACATCGTGTATTAACCGAAAATTTGAAGGTGAGGAAGCTGTGCGCAAAATGGGTGCCGCTCTCGCTAATTAGAGCAATGTCAGCGTCCTGAAGATGTTTTAATAGAGTGTTTGGCGATAATTCACCGCAACAAAGCCCAATTTTTGCATCTATTTGTAATCATGGATAAGATTTGGGCCCACCGCTTCACACCTGAGACAAAGAAACAGTCAAAGGGATGAATTTGAATGTGAGAATCGCTTCCAGGGAAGGCAAAAACGGTTCCATCTGCAAGCAAGATTATGGCGTTTATTTTATGGGATGCGCATGGGATTGATTATATTCAGGGAGGAAAAACCATCAACGGCGAATATTGTGCTTATTTATTGTAGCGTTTAGGTGGTAACATTATGGGAAAAAGAAGGGATTTAGCAAAAAGGAAATTGTTATTTCATCAAGACAATGCTGTAGTTCGTACCTTCCACTATTGTGATGGCCAAAATAATATATTAAAGTTCGGTTTGCTTGATCAAGTATCTTGTTCGCCAAATTTAACTCATTCGGGCTGTTTTCTACATCCAAATTTGAAGATATGGCTCGGCGATAAAAAAATTTGCCAACAATGAAGTGGCGGAGTCCGCGGTTGATGGCTATTTTAAGGAGTTCGACAGTTCTTATTATAAACAGGGTATAGAAGCTTTTGAATATTGCTGGAAAAAGCGTATCACGTTAAAAGGTGATTACGTTGCAAAATATAGAAATCATTACCAACTTTTTGTTATCTTTTTTAATGGGACGGCTAGTTTTGGGACCAGCTTCGCAACGCAAGGAAATGTCATGGGCCTAATTTTCGTTTGGTAATCGTTGCTGAATAGTAACAAAATCGAACCATTTCTAAAGCTGGTGGTGACCGATGATGAAAAATTGGCCACTTGTAGACAACGTCAAGTGAAAGCAGTCCTGATTAAGTCGTTGTGATCTGGCGCAAATAGTTGCCAAAATGGGGTTTGATAGCTAGGAAGGTTTTGAAGTAGGAAATAATCCACTATGTGCTGCTTTTCTGCATACCTGGCACTAAGCGTTTACCACCTGGTTCTATCCATGGTGAATAATTTTATTGGTGAAAAATTTGCCTCAAAAGAAACTTGTGAAAATCGACTGCCTCAGGTTTTTAGCAATAGGAACGAGGGTTTCTCCGGAAGAGGCACAATGAAGTTACCTGGAAGTTAGGGATTAAAATGCTTGATATCTGACCTAAGTCAGATCACTCTAATTGTGTTAAGGCTTTATCTACAAATGTCGAATTTCCTTTTACGACACGTTATGTAAAAATAAAACAGTGAGCGATTTAATACCGCTACTGTAAAAAACAGATTATGGAATTTGCTTTCATAAATGTCATTCAGTGTTTTTTGATTTTTGATAATCCGTTAATTAATTAATTGATATGCCAAATTCTTCCTCTGACATATGCTAACACACTACGTCTCAATTAATTTTCCTATTTTATAATTTATCAATTTAATAAACCTTTTAATTTGTTTTCTCCCCCATTACAGCTTTCCAGAATTTTATCGTTTCCTCAGCGAAAAAGTAGAACTGCAAGCGACAAATAAATTTCCTGTAAACTTTAATCAAAATGACTGAAAAGCATTTATAATTGGCTCTCCCCTCCTTCTCTAAAAAAAATATGCATTCTACGACTTTTTTGTTGTTGCCAAAAATAAACGCTAAATTCACAAGGACACGTAATTAAACGTAAATGAAGAGAGTGGAAGAAATAGGGAGCGAGAGAGAGGGAGAAAGAATGAAAAAATCACGTACAAAGGAAAACGTTTAAAAACCTGCAAATATTAAAAGACTTTTCTAAGGGTTTATAAAAGTGTGATGGCGAAATCCTTGACTTGTTGGAAGGCGACATAGAAAGTTCAAAGGAATATGGGAAAAGGAGCAAAGCGAACGTCATCAAAAGCTAAGGGAAATAAGTGGGAAATTGTCAAACTGCCCCAGGATTAGTACATAAAACAGATGACGTAAACTGAGGCAAACAATGGGAGAAGCCTAAGGGTAGATCAAAAAAAAAAAAAACAGCAAAAGCAGCTGAATAGAGGGATAACCAATTTGGCTATGGTGAAAAAACACATACAGTTAAGCACAGAATGTATGAATTTTTTAAATTCTAAATATATTTTAAACTTTAAATGAGAAATTCGTTTCATCATTTTGCTTTTTTCCTATTTTTTGTATGTGTTCTCACTTAAAAATGAATTTCAATTTAACATTTTTGTGGCATTTTTCATATCTACCAAATGCAGAGATTATCTTTTATCTCAAGGCAAACACAGAGAATGAGCGACATGAACACAGAGCAACACAATGCTCAAAACCACACATCAGATCCTCTGACCTCTCACTCTGCCCCTACGCTTGGCCAAAAACCAACAAAGTGGCCGGTATTGTGTTATACAACACAAAGTGGATATAACCAAAAGCAAAAATGTGTGAACACACACAACACAAGTACACTCACACACACTCAAACATGTCGGGCATTTATGCGTTTATATGTGTTTGCACTGCTGCATGGGTATGATTATGTTTCCGGCACAAACCTTCAGTATGATTTTGTAATTCAATGCGGTTTGGATTGCAGCATTTTTCTTGATTCATTCAGCCAGTCACAAGATAAAATTCCAAATAGTATCTGCGAGTATTCATACGATTACCATACCAATAAAATTATATCTCTTTAATTTCTTTGCCTAGCTGGTGGTCTTTTTGACCTGTGCCAAGGAAAAAATATTATACAAGCAATTTTGCTTTGAGGTTTCTACTTTATGTGGAAGAGTCCTTCCATCTCGATAGTGATGGTGCAGAAATTAATTATTATCTGTTGATCATCTCAAAGGGAATGTTTGTGAAATCTTATGTTGAAGTTAAATACATATCATGGTTAATAATGGAATATTTCAAGTGTGATAAGATTGGCAGGATACATACAGACATGCTGATAAGAGAAGTTATCTGGTTATAATGTTTTAGGTATAATAGAATCCAATTAATTTCGTGTAAAATTTAAAAGAAGAAGGCGCGACCTGAATACGAATTAATCCAAATAGATTATTAAGTTGATATTCTCCAACAAACGGTATGAAATAGCGTATGTATAGATGATGAAGGAGATCATAATTGCTATTAATTCTTAACTTAGTTATTAAATTTGAGGACTTAGCAAAACAATCGCTTGAGCTGTGATGAATCTTTGCCCTCGCCCACTCGACTACTACGGCTCCATTTATTTAAGCATCTTTAATGCAGTAATATGAAATGCGTATGTGGAGGTGTCAAGCAGCGATTCTTAGATTTGGAAATAGAAAAAAGTAGGACGATATAGGACAAGCAACGATTCATAGCTTTGGCAATAGAAAAAGGAGGACGATATAGGTCATTTAGGAAAATTCCTATAACACGGAAACGGGGCATCCAAATAAGAAAATGGCATTATATTTCTATGATTCTACAAAGGTTAGTTAAAGTGATGTCTTTTATAAGATGCCAAGGTACGGAGCGAAAAGTAAACAAAGGCTAGTATAATACAATTTTTCTGCCCTAAATGGAGGCTTGTGCAATGTGATGACTTCAAGATTGCAAAAAATAATTGCCAAAAATAAGTTTTGAAAAAATCGCAAAAATAAAAAAATGCTAAAACAAAAATGCTAAACATACAATTTTACAATTTAGAACATCTTTTCTCTATGTGATAATATTTACATTTAGCGTCTTTTTAATTTAGTTTTTTTTTTTTAACTTGTTGATATCATATAGATATTCTTACCGCATAAAATAATCCACTGCACACTAAAAATTGTGTTATTTTGGCAGCTGGGCTTACCAGATTTGTGTTAACTTTAAACATTATGAAACACATTTTGACAAAACGTGAAAGACGATATTTTCTCCAACACCTTCAAAAACAAAGACGTTTACGTGTCATTTCCTGTTTTTTACTTCCGTATTTTTCAATACATCTTTAAAGTTTCCTGGGAAAGTTGTGTGGAGAATATTGAAAATACATTCAGATTTCTACCAAAATGATCATTCGTAGAAATTTTCTGCAGGAAATATAAAAAAGTTGACAAATCAGCAATCATCGGATAGTTCTCAATACCTGAGGAGACTGCAATAATAAAAAAACTGTCAATGAATGAATTTAGTTACGAACGGAAAACTAAAAAAAATCGCCGAATATAAAAATATAATATAAATATAAAAAAAAATATAAAAAAAACGGAAAATTAAAAAAAAAAAATCGCCTAATATAAAAAATTGCTACACAAAAACGATGTCAAATTAAGAATTTTGTACGACTTTACGCTTCTTTTATGAGATTTAGCAGCATTTTGATTTCATATTTTTTTATTTCAGCGATTTTTATACACTTTTTGATAGCAAATTGATGTCCTCAGTTTTTTTGTATCATTCAAAATTTTTTCCCCCATTTTAATTAGAAACATCAATATGGGAACTTCAATGTGAAAAAAATTACGTAAAAATATATATATGTGAAATCTTCAACAGGATATTTTATGAGAGAAAATTTCTGAATTAAGAAGTTTGATGTCAAGTATTTTAGGAATCTTAAAATGAGCAACATTTAAGCGAACGATGTAAGTGAATTTATTTTTTTAAATTTTCCACAAGAGCTTTGGATTAAAAATTTTGTGTGAAAAAAACTTAGATGGGAAATTTTCCATAGGAAAATTTAATTTCCATATTTTCCAAGGAACAATTTAGGTGAGAAATTTTCTATGGGGAAAATTACAACAGGAAAATTTAGGACAGCAAGTTTCTATAGAAGAATTTGGGTGATCAATTATCTATTAGAAACCCCAACCAAGTTCCCGCCGTTTGCCAGTAGATGGCGCCATCTGTAAGTGCTAGCCGATTTTGCCATAACCTAAACGCCATGAACCAAGCTTAGGCATATGGTGAACACACCGCCTCAAAACAATAGTGATTTTCTTTTGACGTCTTATTTTTTTGGTTGTGTGAATATGTATGGTTTTGTGCCAAATAATCGTTATATGCAGAAAGTATTGGTTTTCTTCTTTCAATCAAAGAAAACGGCGGCTGAGGTTCATCGAGAACTCCAAAACGTTTACAGAATGCTGCTTTAAGTGAAATGACGAGTTGAGATTGGTTCCGTCGCTTTAAAGACGGTGATTTTGATGTTAACGACCGCTCGCGTGAAGGAAGACGAAAAACGTACAAAGACACTGAATTGGCAGCATTGCTTGATAGGGATCCGTGCCAAACGCAATATTAGGAACTAGCCGCCAAATCATTTCCAAGTGATTGTATACGTTGGGAATGATTCAAAAGCAAGGAACACAAGTTCCTCGCTTTTGAATCACGTTGAGCGTCGTCTTTTCGCCTGTGAACAACAGCTTCAGCGACAAAATGTTAGGGTTTTTTTCATCATGTTGTACCAGGTGATGGAAAATGTATTCTTTACAATACAAGGAGAAGAATGTCATGGGGGTTGCCCGTTCATGCTTCTACGTCATTGCCTCGGTCGAATATTCACGCTTCGAAGGGTGTGCTCTGTATTTGGTGGGACCAGACCGGTATTATTTGTTACGAGTGGTTGAAAAGAAGCGAAACCATCACGCGGCTTGGTATCAACTTCAATTAATGCAATTGAGTCGAAATCTGCGCGAGAAATGCCCACAATATGCGGAGACTCACGAAAATGTGATACTTCAGCATGACAACATTCAGCCTCACGTGGGGAATTACGTTAAAACCTACCTGGAAATGCTAAATTTTGAAGTCTTACAACATCCAGTATATTCTCCAGTTGTTGCGCCGTCCAATTATCACATGTTCCGGTTGATGGCACAGGTTCTAACTGACCAGAAGTTCCACTCATATGGCGACATCAAGGAGTGGCCCGAATAGTGGATAGTTTTACCGTGACGGAATTCGAGCTTTGCCAGATGTAGGTAAAAAGTAGTAGCTGGTGATGGGCAATATTTTCAGTGAATCATTTGTTTTCATAATAAAACTTAATTTTTATTAAAACAATAACGAGAACTTAATTAAGCAGGTATTATAAATGTTTTCCTTTGGTACAAATTTGATATAGCAAACTTTGTTTCAGAAAATTTCTATAAAAAACTTAGTTGAGAAATTTTCTAATGAAAATTTAGATATCAAATTTTCTACAGGAAAATTTACATAAGAAGTTTTCTATACGAATATTTGGGCGATAAATTGTCTATACGAAATTTTATGCAAGAATTTTTCTATAAAAAATTTAGGTGTGGAAATTTCTATAACAAAATTTACAAATATTCTAGAGGATCTATAAGAGAGAATCGATTCATAGTAAACTTATGTGAAAAATATCGTTCAATAAATTTCATTTGAAAACTTTTCTATGAAAAAACTTTACGTACGCAGATATGTATAGAAAGATTAACGTGAGAAATTGTCTGCGCGAAAAAGTTTGTACAACATTTTCTATGGGAAGATTCGCCTAAAAAGTTTGCTATAGCAAAATGTATAGAGAAAATATAGAAAATGTATGAGAATACATTTTTATAGAAAACTTTGCATGAAAAAATTTGTATGAAAAAATTGTAGCACATTTTTCTTAGAGTTCGTGAGAAAAAATTTCTAAAAAAATTTTAGTTGGAAGTCTTTCATAGAAAAATTTGAGAGAGGTACAGAGTGGGCCATAAGAGTGTTGGCGATTTAATTCATTAATTTCTCGGTAACGCGCGGCGCGGGGTGGCGGGGGGATATGTTGTTCGCTGCGCCGCTTCCTGGAAATTTAGTCGCCATGGAGCCGTACACGGGAGTGCAGCGTGCATTTTGTGTCCGAGCGTATTACGAAAACAATAAATCAGTGATTACTGCACGACGTTTGTATCGGCATGAACACGGTTTTTTGGATCAGAATGTTCGAAACAACCGGCTCAACAGTACCAATTACGGTTCGTGGTCGCCCAGTTTCTGCAAGATCAGCCGACATTGTGGAGCGTGTTCGTGTTTCAGTTCAGCGAAATCCGCAACAGTCAACACGTAAGAGAAATCAGTCTTTGGATGTCAAAAGAACAACTTTACGACGAATTTTGAAACGTGATTTGCATTTGAAGGCTTATAAGATTCAGATAGTCCAAGAATTAAAACCCGATGATGCCAATAACCGACTTAACTTTGTCAATTTGATGCTAGAGCGGTTCAACAATTTCAACAACGTGATTCTTAGTGATGAGGCCAATTTTCACCTTAATGGCCATGTGAACAAGCAAAATTGTCGGTTCTGGTCCGAGACTAATCCCCGACGCTTGCATGAACGTCCGCTTCACAGCCCTAAGCTTGTCGTGTGGGCTGGGATAACGTCAACCGGTATTATTGGACCATACTTTTTTGAGGACGAAAGAGAGCATGGGATGACGGTTAGAGCGAACAATTATTGCAACATGCTAGCAGACTTTTTGGTGCCAGCTTTGCAAGAACTTCAAGGCAATACCTCGAGGATGTGGTTTCAACAGGATGGGACCACATGTCATACGGCTAGGGTATCCATAGAGCTGCTGAAAAATGTTTTTCCTGGAAAACTCATTTCGAAAAGGTGGGATATTGAATGGCCCCCACGTAGCCCCGATCTCTCTTCATGCGATTATTTCCTATGGGGCTACCTCAAATCGGTAGTCTACGAGAATAATCCGACCAATTTGGAGCAGTTGAAGAGGAACATTATTCAGGAAAGTAACAAAATACCGAGAACAACTTTTCAACGAGTTTTCCAAAATTTGCGACTTCGGTTCCAAGAGTTTCAAGTAGCCGAGGGAAGCCATTTGGACAACATTATTTTTAAGTCTTAAAAATTCCCATGCTTTTACTTTTTAAAAATACAAATATATTTTTTTTATGTTTCGTAGTTTTTTTTTAATTGAATATTTGAACCTCCAACACCCTTATGGCTCACCCTGTATTTCCTATACCATATGCATAAGATTTATTATAGATATGGCCGGCTGCCAATTGCGAGTTGTTACTACAGTGTTCACAAATATTAAGTGCTAATAGCCCATAATCTGGTTCTGTTGATTTAAGGAGTGTTCTCATCTATGTTCGCATCATTTTCATCTTATTTTCATAAATATATATTGTATATGGTGAATAAAGTTGTAGTTCCATGTCTCACCATTAATGAAGGGTGCAAAATGAGCATGAATACCAACTCTAACACGCCTTACTTTGAACTAAGCCAACATTTTAATAGAGACTGCTCTCTATGATACAAAAGATCCTCCTTACTGTGTACTACAGCTTGATAAGATACGAAACACTTTTATTTTTAATTTTATTATGTTTTCATGGTGAAATTTCGAGAAAAATTTTCAGACATAAATTTTACAAGTTATTTCGTATATTATGAATTTTGTCAGGTACTTCATCTATGGTAAATTTTGTGCATGCAAATTTGTATAATAACAAACTTTTTTTGTGACATTTTGATCATATTTTAAGATGTTTTCTTTCTTTGGGAAATAAAACACCTTTACAAATTGTTTCAAATAACTTTCTTCCGCATACTGAAGACAATAAATTAATGACTAATTTCATAACTCCATATTCTCGTTGAAATTACTACTTGGTTTTTACTTTTCTTTAACATAATTTTTCTAAAAATGAATGTGTAAATTAAGAGCCGTAAATCACTCCTTTGGTATCCAGGTGACATTATTTTGTCCTAACAAATATGGAATCCTTTGTCATAAAACATGGCACATGCAGGCATAAGAAGGAAACCAGCGGGATGCTTGTTGTAGCGATCTCGCCACCACCACAACTCAAGTGGCCAGAGGGAAGGCATTGGCAAAGAATTTTAATCTTTTTCGAAACATAAATCAAAGTGAAGAATTATGGTATCCTTGGGCATCAAGAACAGTCATAAGGGAACAATACGACAAACTATATTTACAGAGGAGAAAGAGAGAGTGCTGGGAACATCAAGAGAAATATGTAAAAAGAAAAGAAATGACAGATAAATGAGCAAAGTGATTTTTTTTTTACGTAAAAGGAAACTTCAATCATATATTCTTAATTTGCATTTTAAATCTAATGAAATTCTGCTCTATTTTGTGGCCCGATGCCTTTGCAAGTTGTTAAACATTTTATTGACAGACATTGATAGACTTTGTCGTATGAATGGTGGGACAGCAAATATATTTTGATTGGTTTACCATGCAAAGGACTCCACTGCGTAGACTTTCAATTAAATTCACAGGTTGATATGGGTTGTGATTGATATGATTTGTAATATTGAAATCAATATTCCCTTATATAAGAGACTTTTGAGAAAGCAAAAGGAATAAAAGTGAAAGCGTAAGATTTGTGGCTGAAACTGAGAGAAATATTAGATCATATTATTTAAAAAAGGGTTCGAAAATGTATTACTATAAACGTATGTAGCACTGTGTGATTGTATGATTAAAAATAAAATAATAAACTATTGGAAACGAAATATTTAGGGTTATCCATCTTTCGTTTTCAAGTAAAGTTAAATAAAGCACGCACAAAGAGGTATGATTTCGATAAAATTGATAACAGAAATAATCTTTATGAGGTAGTTTTCGAAAGAAAAACTTGGCTTAATGACACCTCCAGACCACAATGCACATAAAAAGGTCATTTTCCGAATGCAATAGCTTTTACACAATCGCTTCTGGGTTCTCTGAGCCCCATATGCAATAATTTTGCTTGTTAGCGTAACCAGTAAGTGAAAAATAAGCTTCATTGCTGAAAATATTGTACTCGGTTGAAATCCCACGTTTGAATCAGCACTTTTGTAGTAAGTTTTAACAATTTCTGCGCGTTATTTGGCTGTTAAACGATTCATATTCGTAAATGGCAAATCTTCTATTAAACAAATAACACTTCACATGACAGCCTTGCCAGACCGGTGGTTTTGATATCACTAAATTGATAATCCTTTATATATACAGATTATACTGCTTGTGAGCATATGAAACACAACGAAACTTAATTGGTATTTTCCTGCATCCGAAAAACTACTAACATTTTTCTCCATTTTTGGGATATTCCGTTTATGTTTTATTTTCCATTAACAATTTATTTATTGCACTCGATTTGCTCTGTATGTGTTTATGGCATAAACATTCATATTATCTTTCGATTTTTAAATTTGTGACTGTTGTCGACACAACTCATGATTTTCACATTTTCATTTCAGACCCTGTGAAAGCTTTTATTATTCATATACTATAACAGATGATCGTCCGCATATCAGTATGTACCTCATTCGTTAGAGAAAATTTGCATTTTCAGTTTCCTTTTTGTCTCGCTTTTGCATTTCATTTCAATTCATTGCATAAAAGAATTATCTTCTCTTACCTCATCTAACTGGAGCAGACATTTTCTTTTTTTTTTTTTTTTTGGTTATTAATGAAGCATTTGTGTTCACGTACCTGAAAAGAGTTGGAAAGTAGAACATAAATTAGAATTAGTTATATCACGGTGACTAATTAAAATGTTAATGGTAATGCAAATGAGCGATAGCAATTGTGAATACTCTTCGATGCGTATAAATCTTAATTAATTATGTATGAGTAGTTATAAATCCCATAGGATGGAGTTTGTGTTATACTGAAAGTTTTATAATGCATTTTCTTTGAAATTGTGGTATAGTTGGGTGATGAAATATTCGTTAAGATAATTGTTGCTATAAGCTTTTATTAATTATGTGCATATCCTCTATATTTAATGCTTCCATAGAAATGTATGGCATACGTATGAGTTATTATAATTAAAAGGGGGTTTCGACACGTATTATTAATATTAATTTGCTCTTATATGAATCTGTGTGCCAGTAATTTGCACTGTGAGCTTAAAATGCCTAAATAGGTTTTAGATGTTATCTTGCTTTCTTGCAATGTAGTCACAACTCACAGACAAGAAATTTAACGACTTCAAATCTTTGTATTTCAAAAGAAAGGTTCTCTGTTTTGAAATTTGGGAAAAGTTTAAAATGTTTAAAGAATTAAAAAGTCTGCGTAGTGACTGTAAAGAATACTGTACTTAATAATATGCTGCCGATTTAAGCCATTACTGCTACAAATACTTAATGTAACAGAAGTAATTAGTAAACATATGACCACTTGTAACCAGTTGACTTACCGATTATTCCCAGGCCAAAGCACTCACGTAGTTTGGTTTGGTTCCCCTGTAGACCACTTAGAAATTCGTAATTCAAAAAGGGGAGATTTGGCACCCTCGATCGATTCAAAAAACTATTAAAATTGGAATCGTAGAAATTGACGCCCACATTCTATATTTACTTTTCAAAATTGGTCTTTTTAGAGATAAGAAAACGGACAGATACAACATTTTTGTGAATGCAGAGGTGGACTCAAAAAACGCTCCCTTTTAATAGAAAAAAAAGAAGTAAAAGATGCATCACATTGGAGTTTGTGCATCTTATATAACTTTCTGAATCGAATAATAGAGTTAACTGAAGCTTTCTCGCGATATAGCAAATAATTCGATGCGTTTTTTTCTTTAAACAACGAAGAAAGTATTAAATTGTGCCTCAATCATTCAAATGTTTATCCAATAAAATGCAACCATTTCCTACAAGGTTCATTTATAACATAACTTTTTTTTTAAAATATCAATATATTTTTTTTGAATTTTTTAATAAAACGGTCTCAAAATTGTGGTGTTACTTAAAAGTATATGAAAAACATCGAAGAAAAAAGTAGTCTGTGGCTCAACTTACTAAATGTTTATATTTTATAAAAAGCAACCATCTCATATAAGATTCATTAATACAGTATAATGTAATACAATAAAAATATAATATAATACAACAAATATAAAATAATATAACAAAGATAATATAATATAACAAAATGTTATTTAAAAATATATGAGTTATTTAAAAGTATATGAGTTAAGATGACTCCTCTCCGTATATGTCTTGCTTTTACATAACGCACTAATGGGAGAAATTCTATTGAAAAATTTTGATTTTTCCAAGAAAGGGTTTAAACTTTACTATGACCAGGTTTTTCCCCACTTTATCAGTTTCACTAAAATTCGAGCTTAAACTGTTCACTGCAGTCAGATATTTTTTGTATTTTCATCTGAAAGCAATTCTTCAAGTCTGAAAGCAATTCTTCAAATCTGAAAGCAATTCCTCAAATCTGATCAATGAACGTCGAACGTATGAGTAACACCAACGATGTTATCAATCAAGCATACGTACCCGATGACATAACCAAAATGCATTGTTTAAGGAGTCCTCATGAAAAAAGGAGAATCGATTTTGATAATGTGCTCAAATTATGATTAGAAAAAAGAACTGAATCTCAATAAAGTTACGAATATTTTTGTAGTGTCCCTTTCAGGAAAGGTGAGCAATAAGAAGGTATTTTTCTAAATTAGTGTATTTAGGAATACAAATGGGTTAAAATTGCTTAAATCTGAGCAAACGGCAACATATGAAATTACATTCTTTTCACATTTTTCATAATTGGCGCTTTTGGGAGTAAAAGTAAGTCAAAATGGAGTAAACATGGAACCGTAGTAGCCAGATCAAACAACTAAATTATACCATTTTCCTTAAGAATTAGGTGTGCACAACGAATACTATTGAGTGAAGTGATATGTTCGGCAGGTCAGAGAGAGAGAGAGAGAGAAGAGAGTATGAAAATGGTTCCCATTGCCCATAAGAAGCGATTGAGCTACACTGATATTACATAATTTTAATTTCTATTCTATTCACAGTGCAGGCAAGTCAACTGAAAATTCAAAGTTTTATGAATGAAAACGATTAATAAAGGGACAAAACTGGCACCTTCGCTCAACACAAAAGATGGACAGATAAGGTGTAATGAAAATTACGCATTTTGGGGTGGTAAACAAGGACAGAAAGGACTCAACATTAGTACCGCCGCCCATAGTTAATGGCTGAAACTAAAATCACGAAATTGAGTTTTCCTAAGCTACTCACTGCAAAGGTAAACAATATAATAATGTTTAATATATAATTTAGTATCAAAGAAAGTATACGTTTTTCACACAAATATGAGGAAATTTAATTTATTGATTTATTTATTTTGTTTTTGTGGAAAAAGTAGACAAATTATTAATATGTATTTCGTTAGCTTTGGCGTATTTTGGTGGTGATTTAATACCTTCTATTGACATGAAATGCAAGTTCTTAAAGAAAGAATTATATAACCGTGAGTTTTAAGCTATTATTTAGTGAAAAATCTAAATAAAGCCTCGATTTTCTGAATGATGCTGTGGCGATGCATAACAATTGTTATTTTATACCTTAAATATTTGTACTTTAAAAATAAGTTTTCGAATTAATCTAGTTTGCATTGGTATTTTCATTTTGACAATGGAAATTTATAGAAATAAAAATTGTATGTATTAATTACTCAAAAAGAACACAACGGCGTATAGCTTCAATGTTAAGACAAAATATTAAATTTTTTAGAATATGAGAATACAGCTTCACCTTTTTCCTTGTCAACATCACTTTTTGTGGTTTAATAGCTGGTAATCACAAGTCCTCTGCTATAATCCTCTTCGCTACAAACTACATTTATCTACTTCTATTTGGAACATAATAACTTGCTACTAGTTAGTTAATTACCTTCTTGCTCTGAGCTTTAATAAGCAAAAAGTCCCTCATTTTAATTACGTTCTTATGGGATTCCTTTTGGTAAATTCCTTCCAAATCTTTTAAATAACACACAAATTCCACCAAAGCATTGAAATATGACAGAATTTATGACATGACTGCTCCCACCTCCCAACAACAACAAATGAGGATCTACTGCAGTCACTTGCATATAAAGAAAAAACAAAAAAAAAAAAAAAAGGAAAAAAGAAAAAAATTAAACCGCTTTGGTCGGACATAATTAAAACAAACATGGTGCATGAACGGTGCCAACAAGTATTTGCGAAAGAAAGAAATCCCAAGGGAGCTAAGTGTCACATTGGAATTAAAAAGCTGAAAACACTGCAAAATGGCTCATTACCAGAAGGACAACGACGATAACAACTTGAGCAACATAAAAGAAACCCCAATTCAAAGCAAAAATACTACTTATAATATACAAAATGTCAGTCTACGAGGGCAGTTGTTATAGTATTGAGTAACATAGAAAAATATGTATGAACCTGAATAATTTTACTTCACTTCGAGCGACTGGATTCATTCACTATGCTAGAATAAAAAGTTGATATTTTGTTCATATCAACATTTGTTCATATCATATATAAACACTTAAGAAAGCGAACATATAAACGATATTTGTTTTAACGAAAAGGCGCTTTCTAAACAGGAATCTTCTAATATCGGTTTCTCCATATACTGTACAAGCGCACACAAAAAGGGGGCGTAGCACATCAACACACATTCACATACACCATACAAAATATATGGTTATCTGCTTAGTGATTTTAAAACTGCCGGTCTGGCAAGTCTATCAGCTGTTTAGCACCTGTCGTCTGAAGTGTTATTTATTTAGTGAAATGTTTGCTATTTACGAATATGGACCATTTAACAGTCGAAGAACGCGTAAAAATAGTTATAACTAAAAAGTGGTGATTCAAACGTAGACACTTTTTATGCATTATAGGGTGATTATGGTCATCACAATCGATTTACTGTGCAAGGCATTGGCAAGATTATAAAGAAATTTGAAGAGGCTGGAAGCGTTACAGATGTGGTCAGGCCTGTGCATCATCGCAATGTACGCACTGCCGGATAATCTGAATTCTAATTCAGAGTGCTGTGGCCGTATGATAACCGACTTTTTTGGTCAGCAATTGCAGATTATAAATTGGATATTGGATATGTGGTTTCAACAAGACAGTGGCAAGAGCCACAAAACACTACAGATTTTGGCTTTATTGCATGAGAAGTTTCTAGGAAGCGTAATTACACTTTTTTGCGACGTCAATTGGCCGCCAAAGTCAAGCAATTTGATGAAGTTATACTTTGTTTTAGAGGTGTTACGTTAAATACCGTATTTTCGCGGATATTCCCCAAAGATTAGAGCAGTTGAAAACCAACATTCGTCAAGTTATCGCAGAGATATCACCCCAAATGTGCGAACAAGTGATCGAAATCTACATTGATAAGGTTCACTGCTACAACCATTCCAGAGGCAGCCACTTTAATTACATTGCATTTCGTACATAAGATAAGGTCTAAGGATTATAATAAAATGAAAGTTTCGTCGAAATCATAGCTTTATATATGTTTTTTGCACAAATATCAGAAAATTATATTTATTTTTTTATTTTATTTTATTTTTTATTTATTTTTTTTTTTTTTTTTGGTGGAAAAACCAACGTTCGTTAAGTTATCGCCGGGATACCGTTTGAAATGTGGGAAAAAGTGGTCGAAATCTAGCTTAACAACATCCACTCCTACAACCAATCCATAGGCAGTCAGTTTAATGATATTGTATTTCGTACATAATGATAAGGACCAAGGATTATAATAAAAGTTTCATCGAAATCATAGCATTATGTGTGCATCATTTAACTTTAATTTAAAAACTTTATAAAGAAGTAAAAGATGTGATAAGTTCGACCAATTCGACTTTTATATATATTTCGTGATTGGAAACTTTGTGTAATTAAAGCTCCTCTGCTACCTAGCGAAAAACTCGACGATTCTTTAACAACACTGTAGACTGAGGACAACACTGTACTGACTGCTCTTCTTATGGAAGGCTTCCTTCTCACACAATTCACATTGACTTACTTTATTTTATAATGAAATTCCGACAAAATGGCGGTATTGCCAAAAAATATATGAACTTTAAGTACTCTGTGTGCGCCACGCTTTTACGTAACTCACAATTGGTACAAATATTATAAAGAAGTGTCATTTTTCCAAAGGTGGTCTTAGTCTCTGTGTGGCCAGGATTTTTTCCTCATCCCTGATCGGAAAGTTATTTTCCAAATGTCACGGTGAAGTCTCAACGAACGTCTAACGTATGAGTGACACCAAAGATACTGTCAATCAATCATACGTACCCTGTGATATAATGAAAAACAAAATATTTCGGGGAATCCTCAAAAGATGATGCAAAGATTTTTGGCCAGAGGTCTGATAGCGTACTCAAATTATGATTAATAGGAAACAATAAACGTAATTTAACAAAGGAAACAAAATGATAAATGTAGCTTTAAATGTGTTTAAGTCAACCTGAAATTAGGTGAACTCTCTCTTTACACTCAAGTAAAATTGTGTGCATTTATTAAGCATCCTCAAAATGTTAAAGCGGCTGTACTGTATTTACGTTAAATTGGGGGAAAATTAGAAAAAATCGAAAAATATAAATCGTATTCTAAGTTTTTCTAAATGAAAGTTGCAATGTAGCAGAGAATTCAATTATATTTTTTAAACCTGGAAACTTGAAATTGTAGATGATTATCCTTTATCAAAATCACGCCATAGGAAATAAATAGCTTTTGAGCTGGCAAATCTGTACAAAAGTCCCAAATTTTTCCAAATGATTGCGACTAAATTTCGGGTTAAGCCCAATCTTTCTTATGTTGTCGGCAATGACATAAAATTCTATTTATTTTTAAAATTTCTAAAATAAAAATTCGGACTCTTCAGTGGTTTAAACAAAACAACGAATGAGTTATTTCCCTCCAAAATACTTGCTATTAGGTGCGAAACTAAGTTCCCGCTGTTTGCCAATAGATGGCACCAGCTGTAAATGCTTGTTGATATGATAGATATAGCGCCTTGACACAATAGCGATTTTCTTTTGACGTCATATTCTTTTGGTTATGTGAATATGTATGATTTTATGCCAAATAATCGTCATTTGCGAGAAGTATTGATTTTTCGACACAATAGTGAATGTTTTTTGAATATGTAAGATTTTGTGCCAAATAATCGTATCAATATGTATTGATTTTCTTCATTCAATGGAAGCTCATCGAGCGCTTCAAAACATTTACGGAGACGTTGCCTTAAGTGAAAAAAAACGTGTCAAGATTGGTTTCGTAGCCTTAAAGACGGTGATTTTGATGTTGACGACCGTTCTCGTGAAGTGAGACGAAGAACCTTCCAAGTCACGGAATTAACGCCACTACTTGATGGGGATCCATGTCAAATGCAGGTAAAGCTTGCTTCAGTATTAGGAGTTACCCGCCTAGCTATTTTCAAGTGATTGCATGCTTTGGTAACGATTCAAAAACAAGGAAATTGGGTTCCTTATGAGTTGAAGACAAGGGATGTTGAGTGTTATTTCTTCGCTTGTTGTTCTGTTCAGCTTCAGCGACAGAAAAGGAAGGGTGTTCTTCATCGTATTGTAATGGGTGGATTTATTACAGTAATCCAAAGAAGAAGAGGTCATGGGGACTACCCGGTCATACTTCTACGTAGTCGCCTCGGCCGAATATTCACGTTTCGAAGGTTTGGTGGGACCAGGTCAGTGTTATTTATTGTGAGTATCGACTTCAATTAATACAATTGAGTGAGATGGCACACGATCTGGCTGACCAGCTGTTGCACTCTTAATCGAAAGATGAACAGTTTTATCTAGACGGAATTCGAGCTTTGCCAGGAAGATTGGAAATAGTAGATGCTAGTGATGAGCAACACTTTCGTATCAAAATTTACTTTTATAGCAAAATTGGATTTTTATAAAAAAAAAACGAGAACTAAGTTGCGCATCTAATAAAAAAAGCAAAAAAGAACAAATTTCTTATCTTATGAGTAAGAAATGGTAGAGTTCATATAGTCAGTGAACTTACAAGGATTCTATTTTTTGATTCACTCAATTGAACCTATAGCTTAAAGACGTTTCCAAACGTTAGTGTAAAAGCATTTACTTGAGCTGTCGATTATTCAACTAGTCGAGGTGTTCATCAGGTACATTGAGATATCCGCTGTTAAAATAATGACCAGTTGTAACCGGCTTTGAACCTGCGACCATATGCATGGTAGTCGTGTATTCTAACATACTATGCTCTGTCGACTTACATGTTTGCTATATCAAAACTGATATTGGTCTGAGATATTAAATGTATCATTATTGGGGAAAATAAAACTGACATTTGTTCCCAAAGTTTTTACCACCGAAAACGCACAGTTCGTCTTTACATAAGTTAAGGACTCTTTTTTGGTTTTCTGGCTCCAAGATCCTGTGTATATTTGGTATATTATAGGTATATTGCGTTAACATTAATGAGAGGTTTAGTAGGATTATTTTATAAAAATGTTTCATATTTTGAGTTTCCTTTTATGATATCTCGTAAATCAAAGGAGATTCATAAAAACTGAATGCATTTTATGTTCCTCAGGTCTAATTTGTTTATAAGTGAGTCATATTTTCCTATTCCTATAGCGAAATATATTTTGTTGATGTAAAAAAAGGAACCAAATTCTATTTTTTGCAAGTTCAGAGACAAATTTCCTAAAAAAAAAAATTTGAGAATATAATTCGTATTTTGGGGGATAGGAGCCAAGCATTCCTTACATATGGTGGCGCATAAGTAACGCTAGGATTTGATCAGTGCATACATCTTTTGTTTAAGTCTTTTCTTTTCGTCTCTTTACAGAATTAACTAAATAATACTGGGAAAGTTTATGATGGAAACACTCAGCGCTGAACAAAGAACCAAAGTTGTTCACTTTTGCTTTGAGAGCCAGCCTTTGATTATTCAGATCATGTCGAAATTTCTTTCATGTTTGAAATGCTTCTATCTCTCCAACAATTTACCGAATGGTTCAGCGTTTTGGGCAACAACGGGCTGTCTGTGATCTTTCGCGTGCTGGAAAACTTCGTACAGTTCGAAATGAAGTGGCCATTTGCTCGAGTGCAAGCAAGTATTGAGGAAAACTCCTAATTTCCACCAGGCGACGTTCTCAGCAGTTAGAGATGCCACGGTGGTCTTTGCAAAGAATTTTACACGTATGTTACATCTTTTCCCATATAAGATGAAAGATGGTTCACAAATTAAAACCAAATGATGCACAAGAACACATTCAATATAGTCGCCGTTAACGTTACTAAGGGTCAACCTTTAGTTTAACTTAGAAGACTGCTAAAACTTCTCTTCTTTATTTACAATACAGTTTTGAGCTCGGTTAAAGAATTTTATTTTATACACTTCAGCATAGAATAAGGTATATTAAGACTGCCATTCCATATGTAACAATTAGAAGTAATAATTTGGGATTTATATGACAAACATAATAATATATACCTTCTTGACTGCCGTTCCTTTTCGATGCCGGTAATTGCCTTGTGATATCTTACGAATACCTTGAGTGTTTGTTTTTCGACAGCGACATTAAATCAGTCAAACAGTGTGTATTTTGGTGGAGAACACGACGACCCTATTGGCCAAATATGTTCGAAATTTAGGGCATTTGCTGCAATAAGGAAAAACTTGAAATGGAAGAAGTAAACCCTTTTCTCGCCAGTTGGCCCTTTTTGAATTTCACTAGCATTTTTGCCACTTATTCGTTATTTAAAGCAAGAAAAAAATCATCGAAATTTATGTACTTTTTACGGGAATGTCTTAATCTTGGCCACAGACGCTAATAACACAACAGCTTTTTACTGGAAAAATTAACTAGCAAGATATATTTTTTATGAGAAAGATTGTGGTTTTTACTTATCTGGTGATTAAGAAAGAGGTTTCCTGGACATGGCCTACAAATTTTATTAATAGGAATAATAAAAATAGATGATATTCATTAAGGCGTCAAGTAAGTTTCACCCATCCAACTTTGCATCTGTCCACTTATTTGTTTGTCAAAATTTTGTCTACCCCATTTAATTCTCTAAATAAATTGTAGAACGTTGTAAATAAATTTCTCAAAGTATGGATAGATTTTTCTTCAATGCTTACTATGGAATCTAAGTTCAAAAAAATGACTTCTATGTTTACTTGAACGAAATTCAATGGTTGTTTCTTTTCTGTAAAGGAGCCTTAAAGGTTAACAAAAAAACTTTTTCCCCTTATTTTACAAAACATTCTGCGAAAATATCTTTATACCAATTTGCTAAGGTAGTACAAGAGCGAAAATTTATTAAAATAAACGTTATCCTTTTTGCATAATAATAATTTGTTTGTTTTCTGTAAAGGAGTTTTAGAGGTTAACGAAAATACTTCTTTGCCTTCTTTTAGAAAACATTTTGCGATAATACTTTCACATCACTTTGTTACGTAGTACAAGAGCGAAAATTTGTTAAAATAAACGTTATCCTTTTTGCATAATACTCAAACAATACCTTCTTTTGGAAAAGGAATCATTCGCCCTCAGACAATGACTGTCATTTTGGTGCATTATTATATTTTTCTCCGTTGTCTTCGACATGTAGTTTAATTGTCAAACTACTTCCTGAAACAAATAAAGTTCATAAATGGTTTTGTTCAAAAAATACGTGTCATCACCAAATTTTTAATGCCATTTTCGTATTGACTTATGAAATATGTCAACAGTTGCTACCAGTGAAGACTGTCTATTCGATAAAAAAAATGGACATTTGAGGCTTTCCTGGCATTTCAGAAGTGTAATGACTTTGACGACGACGTGTGTGTTAAAAGAAACTGTTAAAGCTCTCTTTTTAATGAAACTGAAAATAAAAAGGAACTTTTTTATGCAGGATGTCTTCTGGATGAATAAAGCTGGGTGTTACTTAGAGCTGCGGTGTTTAGTGGCAGCTTCAGTACTTTCACTGACATCGTACTTAACCAAATCACCGGGCAACAAAAGACGAACAGATGCTTGAATTTCCCGATTGGTGATGCTGGAGCGCTTGTTGTATTATTCCTATTATAGATTTTTGCGAATTAGTTTTTCCCTTCAGTATTAAAGCTAAAAATCTTTGCGTCTTTGTTCCCACCTCGTAAGATTTCAGGAAAAATTATGTAGAATACTGGGAGAGAGAGAGCGAGAGAGAAAAAAAGCAACAAACAATGCAAAGTAAATTACTTGACCACTTTGAAGTCGGCATCAAAACGTTCACCAACCGAAAACCACTCACAACGGGCAGTCACCACGACCGAAAGCGACGGGTTACTCCGTAATAATAAAATAAGTGAAATTGTTTGTGTAAGTATGTGCGAGCAAGTGAGGAAGAGAGCTTAAACACAACTTAAGCATTTTGTCCTTTATAAAATGCACTCCACAAACACAAACTCATTTCGTAACCTGCTGTTAAGTTGTTGCTAAAGCACAAGCAAACAAAAAAATACGCTCTTTACTATGCAGACTAGTTCTTCGTTGCCTTTTCCATAGATCCTTTTTGCTACTGTGGCTTTTGTAACAAAAGAAAGTGCAGAAAATAAGCGGTGTTGGCAAAACAAACATTTTCTTCCGCTTTAGCGCCCTGCAAGCCACGGGGCTAAGTCATTTCGTTTTTTGTTCCCCCCAGGGTCTTTTCCAGTTTGGTTCGGTTTGTAACCATTTGACCATTTTGTTCTCTCGCATATACAATTAAGGATTCATTTGTTTGTTTGTTTGAGTACATGTGTGTGCACTGCAGCAATCCTTTCTATTTTATTTTTCGTGCAAAGGTGCCATGAAAGCACAGCTTAAAGGTTTTACAAGTGCAATGGCAACACATCAATACACCTCTAGGAAAATAAAAATAAACATTTCAAATATATTTCAAACACGAACAATGGTTTACAAATGTAATCGTTTGCGTGCTTTACAAAGCACGTTAAAAGAAGTTATGGCTGTGCGAGTGTATTTGTGGGTGTGTATGTAAGTGTGTGTGTGTGTGTGTGTATGTATGCGTGGGAGTGACACATTGTTGAATGTAAGAATTTGCAAACACATTTCAAGAATACTTGAAGTTTTCAAATGCTACATTTAGCATTGTTTATCCTTTCTCTTGAACGGAGCGTGATAATGGAATATTTGATCGTTGGAGCTGCTAGCAGATGACAAATAGAAAATTTCTGTTATTGTTAACGTTTTAAATGAAGTTGTTGTCAACACCAGTAATGCGGGAAATCTATTGGTGAATGGTTTTCTTTTGTAAGAGCGCAAATGTTGCAAATACAAATTTTGTTACGACTGTTTTGCGAGTTTTACGTAACAAAATTTAAACTTAAGATTATCCATTTAATACTTTCAAAACCGCCGGTCAGTTGAAGCTGTCAGCTGGTTAATACCTGTCATCTGAAGTATTATTTATTTAGTGAAAAGCTTGCAATTTGCGAACAGGGACCGTTTAGCAACCGATAAAAATAGTTAAAACTTACTACAAAAGTGTTGATGCAAACTTGGACACTTTTCGTGCACTACGAGGTGATTATGGTCGTCATAATCGACCTACTGTGCAAGGAATTAACAATATTTTAAAGAAATTTGAAGAGACTTGAAGTATCGATTGTCGAGTACGCACGACCGAAAATATCGCTTCTGAAAGTGTGGCATACTCAACTGTGGATAAGAATGCAGCTAATATTCACTGAAGATCAATACCATCCATATAGCCTATTTGGGGTGGAAGCCATTAAAATACATTATCCATTCAAAGGTTGAAAAACTGCCGATCTGGCAAGACTGTCAACTGTTAGATACCTGCCATCTGAAGTGTCATTTATTTAGTTAATGGTTTTTCATTTACCAATATGGATTGTTTAACAACGGAAAATGCATAAAATATTTAAAACTTCATAAAAAAAAGGTGGTTCAAATGTGGGCACTCTTCGTGCATGGGTGATTATGGTCGTCATAATCGACATACTGTATAAATTCTTTATAATGTAGTCAAAGCTGTGTGTTATCCTAATATACGCACTGATGAAAATATCGCTTCCGTTAGAGAAAATGTGGCAGATAATGCGATAACCATCTTCTTTTGCCCTGCAATTGAAGATTATGAATTAGAGGATATGCGGTTTTAACAAGACAGTGCCACGAGCCACACAATATGGCCGACTTTGGCATTATTGTATGAGAAGTCTCCAGAAAGCGTAATTTTACGTTTCGGCGACGTCAATTGGCCACCCAGATCATGCGATTTGATGCCGTTAGACTATTTTTTGTGGAGCTACATCGAATACCGCATTTACTCGGTTAATCCCCAAAAGTTGAAGCAACAACAGTCGTCAAGTTAACGCAGAGATACCGTCCAAAATGTGCGAAAATTGGACTAAAACGACCTCGAAAGGATCCACTGCTGCAACCAATCCAGTGGCGGTCATTTAAATGATATCGTATTTCGCATGTAATTCCAAGCTCCAAGCATTATAAAAAAAAAAAATTTTATCGCAAAAATTGCTTTATGTGTATTTTATTTAACTTTACTTTTGAAACCGAAAAATGATTAACCCGGTATATACCACATACACATATGGTCAAAATAATAAGTACACCCTATATTTTTTTTAAAGGCTCGTGGACGAAAATTTATTTAAATTAAACGAAAAACCAAATACTAATTTCTTTTGTTACAACATTGGAAATAAAATAAATACAAAAACAGTAACAAAAAAAAAAACAAAAATTAAATTCATTATTTTTCCAAAAGTAAGAAATTAATCAAAAAACACTGGACAAAATAATAAGTACATTTCGTTCAAATAAGCAAAACAGTAAAAAAAATCAAGTTTTTTTTGCTAAATTGGTGAATACTGTGGCTGATGTTCGTTAAAAGCCGGTATATCCACCTTTATTTTTAATTATTTTGTTGACATTTTTTGGCATGCTGGTTTCTACTGGTATTTCATACCAAGTTTTTTGAACAAAATTCCATAACTGATCCTTATTTTTAAGAACGTCCTTTCCAAATCTTTGTTTCATCTCCCCAATGATTTTCGATTGAATTTAATCCGGAGATTGACTTGGCCAGTCAAGAAGGGCAATATTATTACCTTGGAACCAATCCTTTACTAACTTAGAAGTATTTTTTGAATTGTCATCCTGCTGGAATGTTCATTTAAGAGGCATACTTTTCACAGCATAGTTTAAAGTCGTATTTTCCAAGATATCTTTGTAGTGGAATCTGGTCATAGTGTCGGTAATTCGATGTATCGAACCGACACCATACCACGAGAAACAACCCCAGAATATTATATTGTCGCCCCCGTGAACATGAAATTCCTTACCCTTACGGCGTCGAACATTCCGTTTCCAAATACATTAATTTTTGTTTCATCGCTCCACAAAATATTTCGCCATTTTTTTCACCGTCTCCTCCGGACCAATTGGAATGACTTCTTGCAAACGCCAATCTAGCCTTTAATTTTTTTTTTGTCTAAGCAAAGGAACTCTTCTGGTTATCCGTTCTGGTGAATGTGCTGCTTGTAGTCTACGGCGAACCGTTCGCGATGAAATTACATTTCCAATTTCTGTTGAAATCGCTCTTGAAGACACAAAGGGGTCCTTCTTCGCTGGTATTACAATACTAATATCTATTGTTTTTGAATTTTTTTCGGTATTCCGCCAGTTTCGATAGGCTTTTTATTCTTTAAAGCATTTTGTACAAAAAATAGCGACCGATTTATAGTTTCTGCCATAGAACGAAGACTTTGTCCACTTTCTCTTAGTCTTGAAACAATTTTTCTCTCCTCCGGAGAACAATGACTTTTTCGACCCATGGCTGCTTTTTTTAACAAAATATTTTGTTATGAATAAAGATAAACAACAGTAAAATAAGTAGGCTTTCCAAACAGACTACAGCAGATTGCGATTATATTAGTGAATTGAGAAATGTATTCATTATTTTGACCAAATACTGAAATCACACCTGAACAAAACTAACTCACAATGAAAACAATGGGGAAGCCTCAGTTTCGTTTTTACTTTTAAATATATTAAAGTTATCTAAATAAAAAAGGATTGCCATGTTTACTTTCCGTTAAAGTTACTAAAATTAAACATGAAGGAAAAATAAGCAGGTGTACTTATTTTTTTTTTTTACCATATTGTGTACCTGGTAAAAAGTAGATTATATACTCACATGTTTGCAAGCACAAATAGCGGAATGAGATAATTTATAATATTTCCAACCTCTTTAATATTTAGAAAAACAGTAATAAATGATCTTGATAGAATGTGAAATAATGAAAGACATACGAGTATTTTTTTCAGAAATTATAAAGGAAAAAAAAAATACAGAAATACATTAACAAGCCCGACAAGAACTAGGAATTTGACAACATTTCAGGAATATCCTGGATTATATCTTTGATGGGTTATCAAATTATTCTTCTAGATTTTATTATTATTATTTCTTGTAGATTTACTAAGAAATATTTGATTTTGAAAAATAGTTGTTTTTTATACTTGAAAATGTGGCTTATCTAAAAAATGTAGAAAATAATATTTGAAACGATATACGAAGTTAAAATCAGATATGTTCTATGTTGGTATTCGTTTCCATAACAAATGCC
>JAHXMU010000091.1:1129103-1155972 GCA_019455685.1 Philornis downsi | reverse complement strand
TAGTTCCAGAACATTCTGCTACCATCAGTATATTTCCCTCCATAAATCTACATACCATTGGCATCCTGAACAATATGCCAATACGATTTATTGGCTTTTCCTATTTTTAACTTTATTATGTATTTAGGATTTCATATGTGCGCACTCTGCACCGCCTATAACTTGAGTTTATTAAGCTAAAGTGCATTTCCTCCGTAAACATTTTTACCTTTTATCTCTGCTTTTTTTTTGTTATTCTTTTTTGGCAATTGATAAACGCTTTGAATTCCAGCATTAAAAGCTTTTCACATTTTCCCATCTCATCGATTTATATTCGTATCAGAGATTTTGCACAAATCCAACCCGTCGCCCTCCCACTCTCACACAACGTTGGGATCCATTAACAAATTGACCAAGTGTAACATTTCGGCATTGGTTGTTGATGCGTAACAGCACATCACGATTGAGCACTTTCGATGGCTTTATATTTTTGGGGCTAATGGAAACTTTGCCTGCACTGCCTTCATGGAAGAGGTGAGATGGACCAGCCACTACGGCTGGAAATCTAGGTAGACGACTTCAGACAGCAGCAGCAGCGGCAGCAGTTTATAAAAGCCAAACAAATGGTTAACACCATGTGTTGCCTTTTGACGTTTTGCTTTTCTTTGCCCAAAAACAATAAATATTCTAACTTATGATTTGGCAAGGAGAGCGTGACAATCTAAAGTTTCAAGAAAAACACCCGAGGCAGGATGACGACGGTGGTGGTTACTGCTTAATAAGTGCTCATAATGCAACTTAAATGCCACTCGTATACAGCAAACAACTAATCATTTTGCTTCTAAGCCATATATTAAGGTTGACACGTTTTGCTTTTCTAGACCATCTACTATTACATTACAACAGCATACAGAAAGAAAAACAACGCTACTGAGTGCTACATCAGCAACAGTCCACATTTGAATGTGTTGTTTCTTTTAAGCTGGTTAGGTCCTTTCCTCGGTACGTGTTTGAATGCTTTGTTTGTTTGGTCTACAAGAGGACTGATTCTTCTCCCTGCTAGAAAACACTACTGCGTTGATGTTCTCTGTTTTTATTATACCTTCAGTGTTGTTTATTTTGTTTTTGTGCTGAGACATAAAACAACCGAAAATGTTCGACATAAATTGCGACCCTACTAGGTGCTGATATATGTACGAGTATATGCCTATACGAGATATTTGAACATGGACGGGAAGAGTGTGTGGCACAGTGGTTTTTCAATATGGGAATTTCTATTAAACTACCTAAACATTTTGTCAAAAAACTACTAGAAATTGATCATTCCAAAAGCCTGCTTAGAAGGATTTCCAATATCCTTTTTGTCGCTAAGTTGGCGCAGCCGTCCTCCTATATGCCTATAGGAGATATTTGAACATGGACGGGAAGACTGTGTGGCACAGTGGTTTTCGAATGTGGAAACCTGTATTGAACTACATAAACATTTTGTTAAAAAAAAACTACTAAAAATTGATCATTTCAAAAGCCTGCTTGAAGAGATTTCCAATACCATTCTTGTCGCTAAGTTGGCGCAGCCGTCCTTGATGCTTAGGTGGAGTTTGAGCGCTATCTGTCATTTAGATTGCTAATACAGCCCGATTGTGTCTGTTAATTCAGTTCAAATGTATTTTTGCGATTTTTATAATTAATAAAAATCTGTTGCAAAGATTTTTTTAAAACTTTTTTTTTATCACAAATTCTTTTTCGCAAGCCGAATCGCCGGAAATTTTAGAAAAAAATTACGTTGAATCGACTTTATTTATTTATTTATTTATTCATTTCTTTGGCTTGTAATTTAAAGCCTTCCGGTCAATTATAAGTTAATTACAATATGCAGCAATTCATCTATTAGATTTAATCTGCTCAACATTATCAGTGTACAAAAATGCCAAAACTTTACTTGGATGGATGAAGATGTAGACTGTAGCTTAGAAATGTTATTTCCCATGTGTGGTAAAAGGCCTCGCCAGAAGGAGTGGTTCAACAAATAAGGACCCGGAATTTAGCAGCAGTTTCGAATCATGAAACGAACAAAAGAAATAACCCGGTACGGAATTGCTATCAAATTTACAGTTGCGAATCCTTTTGTTTAATGCTTACCGTTGACTTCCAGTTTCATATATACATATGCGACATTAACGTATGCCGTGACAAGAATGCTTAACCGTGTATAATTCAAGTAAAAGACAGAAACTGTAAGTAAAGCAAGCTGAACTTTAGTGATCTGCAGTTGAAGAGAATCACAACAGTAAATGAACCAGCAATATGAAAAAAAACCGATCATTTACGCACAATTCGTTGCGAATAAAACTCAACACACTACTGTAGGCGACATCTACATGTGATGTGGCCACAGTGGAATGATCTTGCTTAAACAATAAGTTAAAAAAAAAAAACACATAATAAAAATTAAATATAAAATTTATAAAACTATAATATGATTTTAAAGAAGGTATGATTATTAAAGACACAAAAAGTATCTTTTTGCATACCTTTTTTGTCTTTAATAATCATACCTTCTTTAAAATCTTGTATCAAAATCATCTGTTTGAATACTTTTTTTTGTCTTTAATAATCATACCTTCTTTAAAATCATATTCTATTTTTATAAATTTTATATTTAATTTTTATTACGTCAAAAGTTAGAAGCTAATCGGTATACAATCAGGATATATAAGATAATCGGTATGTAATAAAGGCTGCTCACAGTTTAATTGGAAACAAAATTTTACAGTAAAGTTTGAAAGTGTTGCATAAGGCGTCTTTTGTAAGAATCAGGACAATTTGGAACTTTTTAAATGTCTTCGTAGTAAATTGTAAATTCGTGCTATTCTTACTACAAAAGCACGACCCATGAGTGTGGTTATTTTGGGAATAAGAAGCTGCTTATTGCCAATGGAATGTGAAAAATTGAACGAATTAAAAAGAAATTGAGGACCACACAGTCGAACAACTTTATAAAATAACAACAAAGACCGCAAATAGATATAATTTTTAAAACTACAACCCAAGAAACCCTTAACACATGGTGTTATATGAATAAGACGCCTCAGTGAATACAAATATCTCATAACTCTATTAAACGTCATCTGCATTTTTCCCATAGTTTGTTTATTAGTGCCACCATATAGCTCCAAAAAATACAGAATACTAAGCATGATATAAACCAATAAACCAATTTCTTCTTAATCGATCTAGGCAATACTAAATCAGTATTATAAAAACCTTGCAGTGTATAATCTAAACGCCGGACTACATTATGCACATGACAGTTAAAGCTTAGTTTGTTATCTAAAACTACTCCCAAACAGTGTACACTGTGGACCATTTCAACACGTGTGCAACGATAAAATAAACTTAGGTTTAAATCATGATTAGAAAAAAGTATAGCTTTTGTTTTTTTGGAATGTTGATTGAGAGTTTATTTTCCGTCATCCATGAGCAGATCAAATTTAATGCATAATTAATATTACTTTGCAGGACATCAGCAAACTGATATTCTCCCTTAAAGAGGAGAGTAGGGTATGCATGTATCATCAAGGACACTAAACAGATCATTCAAGTACAAAATAAGAAGTATTGGATCAAGTACTGAGTCTTGATGAACTCCGCTTTGGACAGATAAAACAGAAGACAAGGGATCATTGACAACAACATATTGACTCCTACCACATACCTATGATGAAATCAAGCGACTGGTATTAACGTCCAAATTAAAATTGGTGTATAACTTATACAACAAAATACCATAACCAACACGATCAAATGCCTTTTCTAAATCCAAGGATAATAACATACAAACCTTTTGATCATACACTTCTTTCCTTATGGTATCAGTAAGCCCAATAAGAATGTGAGTGGTACAGTGCATTAAAAAGGTCGAAGTGTGGTGAGAGATTCGTCACGGCAGTCAACGTTTTCAGCTGGAGTTACAATGACAAAACGAAAGAAATGGTGACTGAAAATTATAATTTAAAATTGAAAGAGAGAGAGAGAGAGAGAGTCTCTAAATGTTCAGTGTCTTACGAGTGGAATCGTACTACTTTTTCTTAAAAAAAAAAAGAACAATATCCCAATTTCTCAAATATCGGACATAACATAATGGTAATATATATTCCCGAAAAAAAATTGGCACAACTGTCCTCTATACTGAAAAGAAGTTTGAGCGCGACCGGTCATTTAGTTTGGTTACAGTGCTTTCTTTTATTAGCTCATCTCTTTTGTTAGCTCATGCTTAATATTGATAGCTTATCTCCAGTTAGATCTGCGATTTTCTCAATGAATAGAATTCTCGAACAAAGAATTTGTATCAAATTTTGTATTGCAAATAAATTTTGAGATGTTGTGGAAGATTGCGCTCGCTCTAGTCGGTCATCAACGTGTTCAACTGAAGTTAACATCAATGAAGCGAAGGAAATGGTGACTGAAAATCGTCATTTAAGTTTGTAGAAAATAGCTACCGAAACTTTAGTGTGTTCGTAAATAATTGCAACCATTTTACGTAGCATTTTTTGTATATGAAACACGTTGGTGCTCAACAAATTCCGAAAGACTTTAATTTCCTAAAAAAAAAACAATTGCGTAAAGGTCGCTAAAGACCCGCTAAAACGACGGAATTCCGACCCATATTCATGATATGCTTCACATGCGCTGATGCGATAGGGATTTACAATTTTGTCATGCAAACCAGTCAATAAGCTCCAAAACAGTGCCTTCCATCTCAGTCGAAACAAAAAAAAAAAAAAAAAAAAAAAAAAAAAAAAAAAAAAAAAAAAAAATAGAAAATTTTAAGTCAACCACTAGTCAAGCTCATATTGGCTGTTTTCTTTAAATATCGCGGTGTTATGCACACTTTTTGCCAGGAAGTCAGACCGTAAATAAAGAATATTACGTAGGCGTTATTTGGTGTTTTGAGAAAACAAATTCATCAGAAAATCAGATTTTATGAAATCACAATTCTGTCATTGTGAAAGAATTTGCGGCCAAATACGCAGTAGATATCATGGAACAACCATCGTATTCATTTGATATAACTCATACCGATTTCTTTTTCAGTTTCCAATACATTAATTACCATTTCGAGGAACTCGTTTTTAGTCTATGGAGATTTTACGGGTGGGTGAAAACTGAAGCCTTTTCCGGGGAATGCCTTTGTAAATTGTTTTGACGGTTGAATTATTCGTTGCCATCGGTGTATTATTTCGGAACTGCTCTAGATTAAAAGGAGCAAATTTGAATGAATCGTAAATATTTCATGTTTTATTGGTCAATTCCCGGTGTTTTCTTGAGAGGATGCGTGCACCGAATTTATTTTAAGTTAGGAGATATTTTCAAAATAAAAATTATGAGTTTTCCTTGTATATTTATTAAGAGCAATGAAAACATAATTTTCAGATTTTAGCGATAATACCACTCAAAATCAGTGTTTAAAATAGCTCATAGTTTTTGTATCGTGAAACGTATTTCCACATCAACCTCAACTTTATTAATTCATTCAAACGTACTGTGTTGCTCTATTTATATTACAATGACTTATTCTAAAAAATGCTAGGATATTTCTGAGAGAACACATATTTACATAATGGGTGCAACAAAGACAAACTTATTTACAGAATAGTGTTGTTTATCATAGAGTTAACTCTAGAATGTTGTTATTTACATAACAAGTGAAAAAGAGATAACAATAGACTATATAATGGGAGTGAGAGGAACAAACATAACTTACTGTCGTAAACGAAATTCTAGAAAATTCCTATTTACAGATAAAGAGGGAAAAAGATTACATATATCATACGTGAATTTTCTGGGAGCGGTTTTGATTATCTTTCTAGAATATACACTTAGAGAAACTACACTCACATACTACATAGTCAAGCATGCTCTTCTTTTTCTTAGGTGCCGACTGGAATAGACATAGAAAATAATTTCATATGCTTCGATTTTCTGCGCTCCTCCTCCAATTCAATTTAGTAGTAAATCTAGATCTAAAATAGGTTGGCAATAATAGTGGCTCTTTGACGGTCCTTGAAGTTTGATTCTTTTATTCATAAATTCTTTTGGTATTTTTCTTTTCTTTTTTTTTTTTTTTTGTTGTCATCACAGATTTCGAAAGTGGAGTATTTTAAATTTAACATCGAATGAAAAGTACATCGAAGCGAGATTTTCTACATGTTCAATATTATCTTTGCTTGAGAATTTGTTTAATTTGGTTGTTGTTTGATGTTAGATTTCGTAGGAAATCATATGATTCAAGATTTTATTTGCCAGTTTTGAGCTAAACAAATAATTAGTAAAAATTTCGCAATATAATTATTCTTGTTCTGCAATGAAATAGCTAACTCTACTTTAAAATAGATGACATTTTGCAAGAAATCTCATCATACAACTTGTCCACCTCAATAATATAATACAAGTACAGATAGCCGTGCGAACTTTACTGACACTGTGAATTTCATGCTACACATAAATATATATAATATAAATATTGCATATGTATGTGCCCCCTATGATTTGTTTACCACTACTTAAAGTAGTAGTAGGTGGTGTTGATGTTGTGGGAGTGCATGTTAGTGATGTCCTTTATGGTTGGATTGTAAGGTCGTACCTTAGTGTTGGTTGGTTTGTTATTTCTGCACCCTTTACATTCTCACCCCAGCTGGTGAAAAAAGGTATTGCTTAAGACCGTTCATGCTTACTTTGCCATTACGAAAACTAATACAACAACCGACTCTCTGCTGCCACTCTTGGCGCCCAAGGACATTACTCCTTTACTTAACCATACACGAGCAACTAATGTTTTTAAGGACTTTTGAGTGCATTTAAGCATACGAAAATATATTTGTCTTTGCTAATACTTGGCAAGGATTCGTAATGTATTTGACTTTGGTTGTTGTTGTTGTTGTCGTTGTTTGTGCAAATGTATCGTTATAAGCAAAACAGATACGAGCACCTGTTCCAGAAGAAAGAGCAAGAGGGGAGGGGGAACAAGAGTAAAATATTCAACATTTTATGGTTGGTGGCTTTGATGCTAAAATAAACATTTATCTTGAAAAATGTGTGTAAAGACATGCAAACGTACATGCCAATACACTATAATTGAAAACATTTTAATTAAAAAAATATACACATCTGGATGTAGTTGTATATGCGGTAACAATTTTCGGAACTAGCAGATTTCAGCATCAAATAGTAATTTATGGGATAAAATTTGCAATTTTTATGGTGCTTCTTTGGTGTTTTCTTGTTTTTCCATATTTTGTTTTTTGTTTTTGTTTGTTCAGGACTGGGTGATAATTTATTGCTAATCTGCTCTTGAGTTGATCTTTGGGCAATAATTTATTTCCTTGAAGGACTTTCTTTTAATAGCAACATATTGAATTTATGGTATACCTATAAATTTATTGCAGAATTTGTGGCTTTTGTTGACGCTGCCGGTTCTATTGAGCCTAATCAATTCGATGTAGAATTAAATTTTGTGAAATAGCATCTTTATATTAAGGAGGAGAGTCTAATGAATTATGGCTTTAATATGAAATTGTGCTCAAAATATGCATTCAGTTTTTACAAGGATAACGTAAAGATGTTAGTTTTTTTAATTGGCATAATGAAGACATTCACAATGATTGAGTCGATGTAGGTTTTAAAATCTTTTAGCATAAAAGTTAAATCTTATTAAAATTCGTATTTCACAGGCATTGATCTATTGGACTGTTAATATAGAAACCAGTTCTATTTCGGTTATTGATTATATGTAATAGGTTGAGCCTTGTTAGGTCTTCAAACGAACACCGTGTCAAAGCTGACACGTCGTTTGTATATTTTTGAATTTCGATGTTTTCGTATGGACTGAGGTAAGTCCAGAATCGCCATAAAGATCCACAAAACTTTACGAACGGTATACGTGTTTTGAAACTAATTTACATCGTTTTGTGGGAAAATTCAGACAGGAAAACTATTGAGATTTCAGTACACATGGAGACGCTTTCATCCCCACTATCTGAGTTACACGTAGACCCATTTCAAGCTAATTAGCAACTTTAGATTAAGCCTTCGATGGGTTGGTATGATGGCTTCAAGGACGTATTGACTTGTTTACCATCAAAGTTGTATAAATTGGCACATCAGTCGTGTCTGTAGGAGCTTCCGTGACTTAATACTGCGTAGGAAATTCTTGATAATGTGGGTAATAAGACGTCATCTTGGAAACTGAGGATCGTGATAGCAATTCTAATCAGTGGCTTAGGGTCATATGTGAAGATTTATTACAGTTTTATCGGTAACTCTGAACGGTAACTCAGTCGTGTCTGTAGAAGCTTCCATGACTTAATACTGTGTGGGAAATTTTTGATAATATGGATAATATGACGCCATATTGGAAACTGAGCATCATGATAGCAATTCTAAACAGTGGCTTAGGCTCATACGTTAAGGTTTATTACAGTTTTATCGTTAACTCTGAGATAGTGTCGATGAATAGAGCTTGTAGATATAATTCAGGAAAGGAAGGACGTTGTATCGATGATTCCCGCTTGTTAGGTCCGGATTGGTGGCTCTATGTCGTCGTAATCGTCGTCGTTTCAAGACCGTTTTATAAGCCTCGATATGTGACTCTGAATTTTATCAATGATTGATTGCTTGAAGTCGTATTAATGACTCTGGTTCAGAGGTTATATCGACAACTTGAGACCAAATTGTTGTTTCGCGTTCGCCAGTAATTCAGTTTTGTAATGGCGACTTGGATTAGTCGGTAAGGTGGGACCGATGACTCGGTGTGGTATTAATGGTTTGTGTTGATGTGACTTTTAAATTTAAATAAACAATACAGGGTCCTTTTGATGTTAGGATTTTCAATGTTCCGATCATTTCCTATAAACTTTGGGGGGAGGGAAATATCTATTAAGTTCACTGCAATAACAACTGACCACTTCCCTAGCCAAAGCCCGGTTTCCTATCAACTATATAGAAAGTAGCAGTTGTGAGGATCCCATTATGTGCCGCCAGTGGTATTTTAAGACGATCATTGACAATTTGGAAACTATCGATGTTCAACATTCTGATGCGATAAACAAAATGTTGATCCTTGAAAGTTTGTAAATTCTATAATTATAAATTCTAAGATTCTGCTAAATTAGTTATATGACAGATGGAAGCTATTCTATGTGACACTACTAGATCCTGTAGTTCTGTCATTAAAAATTCTTATCGGATAAATGAAAAGTTCTGCAGGAAAATCAAACCAGTTCGTACCATCCTTTCGTTGGTTGTAAAGTTACCTGGAAGATATTGAAGCTGGACAAATTGTCGTCTACCTCGACAATTAGATATAGCAAAAATATTTTCAAAATGTAGCTGAGTTTGATATCCTTGGGAAGCTGATATAGCTTCGTAATCAACGCTGACTTATGTGACTTTTTTAGTGAAGATAGATAGAGATTTTACTGAACCATTTTGGTTCAAATTAAGACTTGGCTTGAGGGGAAATCCCACTGTGTGATCTCTTTGGAGCTTTAATATAGATTATAGTAAGAACAGTTTTTGTAAACGGAATTTGCGCCATCTTTAACAAAAGTAGTATCCTATATACAAACTTTATTGATAATGATTTAGTTACAAGAGTTGAGAGTTCAAAAATAGCAAAATGTTACTGCAGCCTCCTCCATCTTTGATAATAGACCGGTAAAATTGTGGTTATCAGTGAATGAGGATACTAAGATTATTTGCTGCGGCAAACAAGTAGTCTACTCGTTTTGGATACGCAAATGGATAAATATAGCAAGTAATAGTTGACAGTATTATCAGCAAAGATAATATTGGGTTATCTTTCTTGTTGTTTCAAAACCACCGGTCTGGCAAGTCTGTCAGCTGTTGGATATCTGTTATCTAAAGTGGTATTTATTTAGTGGAGAATTTGTAATTTACACATAAAAATATTTAAAACTTACTACAAAATTGGTGATTCAAACGTGTACACTTTTCGTGCATTACGGGGTGATTATGCTCGTCGTAACCAACTTACTGTGCGTTGGAATTGGTAACATTAAAAAGAAAGTGTTACAGATGTGATCAGGCCTGTGCATTATCGCTGTTAAATACTTGTCATTTGAAGTGTTATTTATTTAGTGGAAGTTTTGCAATTTACAAATATAAATCGTTTAACAACCAAAAAACGCGTAAAAATAGTTAAAGTTGCAACCGAACAAAATTTTCTACAGCAGCGAAACTCATTTCGCACTTGGCGGTTACATCAACAAGCAAAATTGTTGCTTATGAGGCTCAGAGAATCAAGAAGTGATTGTGGAAAAGGCATTGCATGCGGAAAAAATGGCTGTTTGTTGCGCATTATGGTCTGGAGGTGTCATTGGGCCGAATTTTTTCGAAAACTACCTCAAAAGTGGATCCTGCTGCAAGCAATCCAGAGGTGATTATTTAAATCACATTGTATTTCATGCATAATGGCGTCAGAACAAGGCATAGCGGACTGAAGAAGGATCGTAGAAGACAGAGACCCTGGAATTTTTTTCGTTCGACTCATACTCGACACAATGTTATAAACCCTCTTCAAAAGAACTGAGTTCAGCAAAGAATTTGGTATACTTTCTTAGACTAAATTTCCAAAATATTGCCCAGAACTTAAACAAATTCACTAAAGTAGCCAGAATCTATTTCTCACATAGAAAAGGAAAATAAGAATATCGCATAAACGACCAAATCTTTACACAATTTTTCTTTCTCGCAATTTAATGAATCTTTTTCCTAAAAGCTACCAACTCCATCACTTTCAAAAGCAGACAAGTGACAGATTACTATGCAAAAAAGTAGAAAAGGAATAAAACTCGTAAAAGTCATATTTCACTCATGCTTCAGACAAAAGAATGCAATTATAAACACAAGAACAGCTCATTAACGTCATAACTTTTTGGTCCGGAAATATGAAATTAAAAAAAGGAGCACAAAAAAAGAGATGGTTAAAACAAGAGGAAACTGCAAAAAAAATTTCACCAAAAACAACTTAAACAATGAGTAGGAGGGGGCCAAATACCCATCCTATTAGCTACAAAATCCTTTTGTCTGGCAATGAAATATTTCGATATAAAATAAGGAATGTGAGGGTGGGGAGAAATCGCACACAATCCTTGGATAATTTAAAAGCAATAACAGATTTCGCTCGTACACTCTGTCTATATAGAACTGGGATGGCATAGCGGATTCTGGTCTGGGCAATAGCGAATAAATAAGATTTTAAGTGGAAAAGTTTAACAATCATTACAGTTTTCGATTTGTTTCGAACACTCATTTGCGATATCTAGTAAAACTTTTTTTTCGTTGGAGTTAATAAAAATAGGGATTAGAAAATAGTAAGAGGGATGAAATAAAGCGGATAATAAAGGATTGTGAGAGGTCGACTGTATGGTCTGCTACTGCATATTCAACAGTGAAGATGTAAACAATTTATAGCAGAAAGCATACATTGGGTCGATAAGGAAGTTGCAGAAATTTTAACTTTCATTTGGATTCTGCATGATCCAAATGAAATCTACTTAACAAAGCGGTTAAGCACTTACGAGTCTTTTCAGAAATTCACTGATTCTTTAAAATGACATAAACCGAAAGAAATTCTGAACCATTCTGAAACGAAGGTGCTCAAACTTAATCAAAGGCTGAGTAACGCCAAAAAAAAGTTTATGTTGTCCACTAGGTCCAATTTTAAGGAATTAGTTTACTTTGAACTGCTTTCAATGAACCAAATCATAAACTCTGAGGTCTGTTGATGAAATATTGAAAAAGGAATTGTATAGGTAAATTTCAAAGGCGTGATTTTTTATCCGAACAACGCCAGACTTCACACATTTTTGCAGATTCAGCAAAAAATTTTGGAGCTTGGATGTCCTATCGATGTACTATATAGTCTTGATCTGCGGATTTTCATTTATTCCGGAATCTGCAAAATTTTTTGAATGGTAAATCCTTCAATACAGATGAAAACAATGTTTTGATAAGGAAGGTCAGTTGTTCTTTGAATCTGTCATGAAAAATTGCCTGACTGATGGCAGAAGGTGACTGAATAATGTGGCACTTATTGTAGACTAAAATTAATATTTTTAATACAAAATTTGAAATTTTGCTTTAAGCAACAAAACCGAAACTGGTAACCCGGTTGACTGAAACTTAAAATGATAACACTCTCCAAGTAGTTAAGACAAAAACTGGTAACAGAGGAATTAACTAAAAACTCTCGTAATGGAAACGTTTATAACTTCAAAATCATTTCCAAACACACAACAAACAGCTTTATTTCCACCTAAACTAAACTAAACCTAAAATTTTGCCAATATTTCACTATTATTCTGGGTCAACTTTTCCGGTAATGAAAGATAATTAAACACAGTGTTTTCACAAATTATGTTGCCCATACGACTACTCAAAATCCCACAGCCTTCTCTACCTGACTAGCCTAAGCTTAACTGGACGTTATCAGAGCAGTTTTAGACCAAGCAAATCAGCAACTGACCAGATGTCCACATTATATTTCAAATTCTGCAAAAAAACCCAAGAAAATACATCGATAAGTATCATCTTTTTGTCGATTATAAAGCTGCCTCCGGCAGTCCGACAAGGCCAAAACTACATGAGATCAATGCCGAGTTTGGTACAATCTTGAAGCTTATGCGCCTATGTAGGAAAACATAGACTCACACGAAGTCTTGAGTAAAGATAGTTAAATCTTAAGTGAGCCGTTCGGAACCAAACCAGGATTTAGACAGAGTGACGACCTATCGTGCAACCTCTTCAATATATTGTTGGAGATGATAACGAGGAAAACTGCAGCTAACACGTTTTCTATCATTTTTCACAGAAACCATATACCATTGCCTATTATATAGAAATTATTGGCAGAAAGCTGTGAAATGTTACTACAACCTTCTCAAAGGTTAAGAAGGAATCACCTAAAAATTGGTTTGGTGATTACCGAGGATAAAACTAAGTTATCTATTTTGCCGAAAAATGCTCCCAGAAACATATGGACTCATCATCATTGTTAACATGGTTATATAAGGTTATACAGGGTGGGCCATAAGGGTGTTGGCCGTTCAAATATTCAATTAAAAAAAACTACGAAACATAAAAAAATATATATTTGTATTTTTAAAAAGTAGAAGCATGGGAATTTTTAAGACTTAAAAATAGTGTTGTCCAAATGGCTTCCCTCGGCTGCTTGACACTCTTGGAACCGAAGTCGCAAATTTTGGAAAACTAGTTGAAAAGTTGTTCTCGGTATTTTGTTACTTTCTTGAATAATGTTCCTGTTCAACTGCTCTAAATTGGTCGGAATATTCTCGTAGACTACAGATTTGAGGTAGCCCCATAGAAAATAATCGCATGGAGAGAGATCGTGGCTACGTGGGGGCCATTCAATATCCCCCCTTTTCGAAATGAGTTTTCCAGGAAAAACATTTCTATGGATACCCTAGCCGTATTACATGTGGCCCCATCCTGTTGAAACCACATCCTCGAGGTATTGCCTGGAAGTTGTTGCAAAGCTGGCACCAAAAAGTCTGCTAGCATGTTGCAATAATTGTTCGCTCTAACCGTCATCGCATGCCCTCTTTCGTCCTCAAAAAAGTATGGTCCAATAATACCGGTTGACGTTATCCCAGCCCACATGACAAGCTTAGGACTGTGAAGTGGACGATCATGCAAGCGTCGGGGATTAGTCTCTAACCAGAACCGAAAATTTTGCTTGTTCACATGGCCATTAAGGTGAAAATTGGCCTCATCACTAAAAATCACGTTGTTGAAATTGTTGAACCGCTCTAGCATCAAATTGACAAAGTTAAGTCGGTTAGTGGCATCATCGGGTTTTAATTCTTGGACTATCTGAATCTTATAAGCCTTCAAATGCAAATCACGTTTCAAAATTCATCGTAAAGTTGTTCTTTTGACATCCAAAGATTGACTTCTCTTACGTGTTGAATGTTGCGGATTTCGCTGAACTGAAACACGAACACGCTCCACAATGTCGGCTGATCTTGCAGAAACTGGGCGACCACGAACCGTAATTGGTACTGTTGAGCCGGTTGTTTCGAACATTCTGATCCATTTTCGTATCACAGTGGCGCTTGGAACTTCACTTAAATCGTGTAAACCGTGTTGATACAAACGTCGTGCAGTAATCACTGACACACGCTCGGACACAAAATGCACGCTGCACTCCCGTGTACGGCTCCATGGCGACTAAATTTCTAGGAAGCGGCGCAGCGAACAATATATCCCCCCGCCACCCCGCGCCGCGCGTTACCGAGAAATTAAAGATTTAAACCGCCAACACCCTTACGGCCCACCCTGTATAAGCTATGTACTGATATCGGCGTGAACAAGCACATCAATATACAGCGATTGCATTGGCTAGATTATGTTGCGTTGGATGGATTCAAATGTTTTCGACAACAAATTCGATTGTCGTCGCAAAAGAGGGCCATCAAAGCTCCGCTACAAGAATTAGCTTTTTAAATATTGTCGAATTTGAGGAAAACCGTAGACGAATGAGGCGCTGGCAATTATTTTGTACAAGCGGCGTACAATAGATGAGGATGCCTATTTATATTCTGTTTTGTATTAAGTTACTGTATCAAAGAGGTCACAAAAAAGTTGAAACAAATTTTTTTTTTTTGTTTTTCACCATAATCTCCCTTATATTCGATACACTTTTTCCAACGATATTTAATAGCTGGTATACCCTGTTTATAGTAAGAACTCTCAAACTCCTTAGAATAGCCATTAACCGCAGATTCTACCTCTTCATTGTTTTAAAACTTTCACTGAGCAATTGTTTAAGTCTGGGAATAGAAAATAGTCCCAGGAAGCTAGATCTGGCGAATTAAGTGCATGATGAAGCAATTCGAACTTTAATTAATTAATTTTTGGTCACAGCGATAGTAAATGTGTGAACTGCAGCATTGTCTTGATGAAACAACGCATTCCTTTTCACCAAATGCGGTTTTTTCCTCCATAATTTCATCACCAAACCCTGCAATAAATTACTATAATATCGGCCATTGATGGCTTTTCCTTTCTAAGGATAATCAATAAAAATAATCCCATGTGCATCCCGAAAAAACAGACACCATGTCTTCGCCTTCTTTGCACTTAATTTTTTCTTATCCACTACTTTGACTGTTCCTTTGTCTCTGGTATGAAGTGGTGGATCCATGTCTCATCCATGGTTATAAATCGACACAAAACTTCGGCTTTATGGCGGTGAAATATGGCCAAAAATTCTACTAAAACATTTTCACGACGCTATTCTGGCTCTATTGAAAGCAAGCGCGGCACCCATTTTGCGCACAGCTTTCTCATCTTCAAATCTTTGGTCAACACACGAAATATAGCACTTTTTAAAATGTCTATCAACTCAGCTGGGTAACGCACTTTCAGCCGACGATCATCCAACAATATTTTGTGTATTTTCTCAACAGTTTCCGGCGTAGACACTTCAATTAATTGAACACTACGGTGTTCATCTTGACAGCTCGTACCACAGTCGTTTATCACAGTCGTAAACGAAGTAGCAGAGTCTCTCAAAGTAAAATTTAGTTCGGTTTTAATATTAGTTGGACAGAGACCTCTCAAATGGAAATATTGAACTACATAACGGTGACTAATTTGTTCAATGTTTCCAAATTCACTGAAATCGTTTACTTTTAATGGCTCACATAACAATGCTAAACATCGTGGTGCCTTGAAACTTAAAACATATATTTTTTACGGTTGCCTCTTTTCACCAAAACATTTTGTTTTTCAAACTACTGACACCATCTACATGTCGGGCTAGTTCCTGTACTGCAATGTTCTCCAGCTAAAAATATCGTAGTGACCACTAAGACCACCATCATTAACAAACAAAAGGCCAATCAATATGAACGCGTGCCGGAACAAAAATCAAACTCTCGTACTGAATTACATTACCAATTGCTTAAAAAAAAGAAAACGCCAAACAATGGACACTTGGATCCTCTTCAACAAAAATGAAAAAAAAATAAGTTAACTCAAGTAATAAGACTCTCTCTCTCTCTCCATCACCATCACCTCTAATAAAGTGATTTCTAAGAGTTTTCGTTAGCTCCACCGTAGACAAAAAAAAAAAAACAAGTTGAATAAAAAACAAAAACATTTTTGTTGAATGACTTTCAGAGTTTCCGAGTTGTTGCAGTAATGACCTTTAACAACCACTTCTAAGTTGATTTGATTTTAGCGTAACGACTAAAGAAAAATGAAAACTGTAATCGAAATACTTTTGAGTGCCCTGTAAGCGAGGGGCCAAGGAGGGCGAAACATTTTTTAATTAAGGGAGTAAAACCAGAGATGAACAACAAAGAGTAGTTGGATTCAAAGAAGCAAAAAAAAAAAAAAACGAATCAGCGTCATTCATTAGGTGAAATTATTTCGTGTATTATTTCCCATTTTCAATTTCATTTTTTTCGTAGTTGTATTTTCGTATCCGTTTTGTTATTATTTTCTGTGCAACACAAACAGAGATACAATATAAAATAGCTGCCGTCAATGTTGTTGCATGTGAATCCTAATGTATGTTACCAAATACCAGATAATCTGGCTAACAAGCGCAGCGATAATGAACAGTGGGGAGGTTTATAAGAAAATGACCTAGAAATAATGCTAAAGGAGAGGAGACATTTAACCGATGACAGAACTGAGATAGTTGTTAAGGCTGAATTCTCTTAGAATTTGGTCATGTTACTTTAATTTGAGGCTAATGCGATCATTAACGTTTGGAAACAAAAAACACTAAAACGGTTGACAAAAATAATTATGATCTTAAAAAGACATGAAACTTCGCAACATATAATTATAAACTTTGAAAGATGTAAACAAAATTTCTCACAACATATTAAGTGCGCATCTAAGTTCCCGCTGTTTGCCAATAGGTGGCGCCAGCTATAAGTATTAATCGACTCTGCCATAACCTAAACGTCATAAGCCAAGCTCAAGCATATGGTTAACATACCGCTTCGATACAAAAGTGATTTTCTTTTGACGTCATATTCGTTTGGTTGTATGAACGTGTATGATTTTGTGCCCAATAGTCGTATCAATAAGTATTGATTTTCTTCTTTCAATCGAAGAAACTGACGGCTGAAGCTCATCGAGCGCCTCAAAACGTTTACAGAGATGTGAAACAACGTGGCAAGATTGGTTACTTTGCTTTAAAGACGGCGATTTTGATATTGACGACCGTTCGCATGGAAAAAGACGAAAATGCTTCGACGATTCTGAATTGATGGCATTACTTCACGGGGATCCATATCAAACGCGGGTATAACCTGCTTTAGTATTAAGAGTTACCCGCCAAGCCATTTCTAAGCAACTGCATACCTTGGGAATAATTCAAAAGCAAGGAACTTGGGTTTCTTATGATTCGAAGCCAAGGAACGTTGAGCGCCGTTTTTTTGCCTGTGAACAACTGTTTCAGCGACAGAAATGGAAGGGGTTTCTCCTTCGCATTGTAACGGGTAATAAAAAATGGATTCATTACAGCAATCCAAAGAAAATAAAGTCATGGTAGCAGTCCAGTCCTGCTTTACATCATCGCCTTGGCCGAACACTCACGCTGCGAAGGTTATGCTCTGTATTTGGTGGGACCAGGTCAGTGTTATTTATTACGAACTGTTGAAACTAAGCGAAACCACCACTGGACTTCGATATCGACTTAAACTGAGCCGAGCTCTGCGCGACAAACGCTCACAATACACGGAGAGGCGCGACAAAGCAATACTTCTTCATGACTACTCCCAGCCTCACGTGGCCAAACCCGGTTAAAACCTACCTAGAAACGCTGGAAGTCCTACCACATCCGCCATATTCTCCAGATATTCGTTCATTTGTTCGGTTCGGTTTAGGTTCAGGCTGACCAGAAGTGCCACTCATATCGAGACATCGTGGATAGCCTCAAAAGATGAACAGTTTAGCTGTAACGGAGTTCGAGCCAGAGAGATGGGAAAAAATAGTAGCTAACGATTGGCCATAATTTCAATGAATACTGATTCATATAGACATATTTTCATAATAAAGTTACATATTCAGTGCACAACTTCTTTCAGCAACAACAACTACAACAATTTAGCTTTGATGTGGATGGTCTGATTTGTATCAGGGGTTAAGATACAGGGAGCTAAAAAGCTACTTTACAGTGCTGAATATAATTATAGGATCAAATTAAATGTTGAAATAGAATTTTGCAAATAATAATATTAAATGATGCTACAATGATGGTATGCTATGTTATGAATATTATAATAGTAACTTTAGTTAAAATATGAAAATTAATAAGAAATGGTGATTTTACAATTTGTTTTATATGTAAAAAAATTCGTTCTTAGAAATCAAATTAAAGTTGGAGAAATATATGTTTACATATCACCGCGAACAATTTCATTAACAGAAATCAAAAAGAATGATAGTGGATGAAACCAAGTTTGGAAGATCCATTAAATTGGAATGATTCCTGCCCGATTAGACCAAAGTATGTGCGCATAATTTATTCAATTTCTAACCCAATCAATAGCTTTTTAGGTACAATTGTACTTCCTCGTCACGACTTACTTGTACGGGCCGACATTGTTTATTCTCTGTAGAATTCGCTCCGATTAAGCTAAATCTTCTGAGCTAACAAGAACTAAATTGCTATAAAAAACTGTAGAAATTTTAAAACCGAGTCTTAGTGCTCTGGACAGAACGGCTGGAAGACGTCGTTAAATCAAATCGAAATCAATTGCGTCGATTCTTAAACGATCAGTAAAGCTTCTGTAGAGTCTTTCAGTTATATCTGACAGCTCAGCATCTTTAAACTAACATAACCAACCAACAATCAATATATTAAACACCATAAATGAAAATTTGAACATCATGGGTCTTTTTCGTATTATAAGTGGAGAAAATGATATAAAATAAGTGGAAAAAATCTAAGTTGACAGTTTGCACATCGTCCCTATAAATTATTACAAAATCCGGTGATTTCCCAAGTATTACAAACTTTCGAGAACTTTACATATTTCTTTAAAGGTTCATAATTAAATATTTTGCTTCACCATATCATTAATTGCACTGTTTTCTAAAAATCGCCCACTGTTACAAGACATAATGAAGCAAAATCACTGTAGTAGCATTGTTGTTTGTTACAGCCATTGTTGGAAAATCTGGGAAAATTCTCATCAAATCAAACATGAAAAATAACGTGAAAAGCATTGAAGACAAAATACAAGTTATTGTACCGAAACAAGATGAAGATGGTGACGATGGCAGCAACAAATTACCAACAAAGCCATAGTAATTCACTTTTGATCTTAAATACAGCAAAAAAAAAAAAATAATAAAAATAGAAATAAAAGGAAAAACCTCTGTAAGAAGTCGAGTAGACAAAATATATGGACCGATAAAAACAACACCAGTTAGAGCAGCGACAACACAGCAGCAACATTAGCAACAGCAGCAGCAGCAGCAACACAAATCCTAAATAACAATGGCCACAAAAAAGTCAACAATTTCATGCCACAGAAACCAAATAATTTTCACAGACATCGAAGAACATCGTCACAGTCATAGTTAACAGTCAGAGCATTAAAAGAAACACAGACACAAAGGCAAAATGACTTGTAACACAACCACACAAGTATATGGACTAAGAGTCACAGCCACAATCACATTGGTTTACACGAACACTCACATAGATATGTGTTTAATATAGATATATGTTTGACGGAGTGGTGGTTTATGTATTTGATCTCCTCCCCCGAGGAAATATCATCAACAATGGGGGCAACTCACATCGCAACATATTCAATCTTTTTGGATGGTTGCGCTTTTTTCTTTTCTTGTTCTCTTTTCTCTTAAAGGAATGAATGTTAACACCCCACACAGGGGCTGTGGTGGCAGGCAGATTAGTTTGCTAACAGGAATCTTTCCTAGAAAGATGTTAGCAAAATGGACGAACTTCTTATCGTCCGTCCGCTAGACACTGAAAAAACACCGATATGTAGAGACGATGGTCTTGTGATGTTGATGAAGTTGTTGCAATTTTAAGATGATTGGCTTTTTGTGGATTTTTTTTTCTGGGCGATTTTCAGATTAGCACAGTCGCATGAAAATTGCTCATTTAGAAGGAAATATAAGAAGATTCAATGAGATTAAAAAGACATATAAACGAAATGGCCAGCGTATTATAGTGTGGCAGAAGTTGGTATTTGAGGCTTATTTGAAAATAAAAAAAAGAAGGAATGTCTTCAGGATCGGTGTGCCAAAAATAAAGATTAAGCTGAAGATGGCAATATTAGGCGAAGCCTATAATAATACTGATCAAATATATATTTAGAATGTTTATTGCTAAGTCGGTTTTTTTAGTATTTATATACATCATGCACTTATTTTTTCACTCCATTTCTACAAAGCAGAAGAACTCATGCCAGACTTCATGAAATAAATACGTCGTAAACCTTATCGTCAATAAAATCCATGTTAATCTGTCCATCCGTGTCTCTGATAAAAGCACAGCAGAAGTAGCGTAGCCTAAATTAGGGGTCCAAAAATTTGTACTAAAAATGTTTCGTATTCATTAGCAAGTGAAGCTCCGAAATAGGGCTAAATTGACTCAATAGAAAAAACTATTTATGCATTAAATAAAATCTGTATATGGCCGGTAACGAAAATACAGAGAAAAGATCCATCTCGTCTCATAAACTTGTTAAGGGATGCAGTTCCAGTGCATGTAGTTCAATACCAACAAAATTGAAAAGGATACATATCGATATATTAAGTGTTTTTGAGTCACCCACTTATCACATTTATAGATATTTTTCACTAAAAAAAATCCCATGATTACTCAGTTCCTTTTAAGTGGTTATGAATGGGGAAATTCATTCCCATAACAATCCATTATATGATTTTAATTAACGAAAAAGAAGTAAAGCTAAGATAAGCTAAGTTCTGAGAAGATTCACTTTTCAAAAGTGAGACGTGGGTCAAATTTTTCTCAAAAGTACTTCGTTTCATTATACTCCGTATTGCGGTCCAATACTCGTTGGATTTTCATAAATTTTCCACTATTCTTTAATAAGATTTCACCAAACCCAGTCCCAAATTTTCATGGAAATTCACACAAAATTGCGAATTTTGCAGAACGAGACCTTTGGCCTAAATGTGTCATATCAAAAATGTGTTAAATATAATATTGGGGGTTCAAAGAAATCTCCGCTGTCTTTTTCACAAAAATTAGTTATTTATTGAGAAAAGAATGTACATTTCATGTTATTCTAAGTATTGTCCTTATCCAGCCATTAGTTTTGTCCATCTTTCTGGCAGCATAAAAACACCACGTCAATACAAAGCTTCATCTTTTAAAGTTGCCCAGGAATTAACCCAGTATTTGATTTCTTCATATGATGTGAAGAGTTGATCAGTTCAAACAGGTCATATGTCATTGATCGCAACAAGTGATAATCGGAAAGAGCAATATCTGGCAAATACTGTGAGTGCCAAAAGACTTCCTAATTGAGGGTTAGGTAGGAATAAGTGTTTAAACGAATTTATGAAAAACTTTTATAATGCACTGTACCACTCATATGTACGATATATGAGTGGTACAGTGCATTATAAAAGTGAACGAGATGCGGTGAAAAATTTGCTTCGCTCTACGAGTTATTATTGATAAAGTGAGTGAAATGGTGGTTTTATAAAGTTCTCCCTTTTCACCCAAAATAATTTTTTTCAAACAACTGGCTCCATCTATACGTCAATTCGACTAGTTTTGGATTGTATATATTTCCATTATTTCATTAACAGGAATCCAATAATAATGACAGTGGATGAAACCAGGTTTGGATGATCTATTAAATGGGAGTGATATTAAACCATGGTCCACTTTTAATACGATACCTGAACGATTAAACCAAAGACTTCCCAATTGAGGATTAGGTAGGAACAAGTGTTTACACGAATTTATGAATACATCGTACATACGAATGGTACAGTGCATTCAAAAGTGGACGAGTTGCGGTGAAAAATTTGCCTCGCTTTAGGAGACATCATTGATAAAGTGAGTGAAATGGTGACTAAAAATCGTCGCTTAAGTCGGAGAGAGATAGCTACCTAAATGATCCTGTATCTAAATGACCAATTCTTACCACTTTTCACAAATGTTTAGGTATGAAACGAACTGAATTTTCTTCAAAAACTTCAATCGCGTAAAGCTTGCTAATAACGTGCTAGAATGCGTCAATTCCGATCTTACATTCATAAAACGCAATCGTAACTGATGATGAGACATATTTTTACGAGTTTATTATGCAAACCAGTCAACGAGTTTTGGAACAGCTCATTCTAAATGAGACGAAATTGAAAAACTACGTCAAAGTTAATCAAAAGTCACGGTAAGCCAAGGGGTTCAGTTTAGAGATATTTTAGAGAGCAAATTCGTCGAAGAAGACCACAAGGCTATTATTGTGAACGAACTTGTGTTGAAAAATTCAAAAAATGTCATCAAATAGCCACCTTATTCTCTTAATCGGCAGGAGACATAAAAAAGAATTCGGGGCGAGAACTGAAGCCTTTTTTTGCTTATTCATAAGCAATTTTAGTAGAAGCATTTATATTGAGGAAATACTTTTCAATGGAACCTTTTTCTATCTGTCTACCCAATGCAAAAGATAAACCACATTCTTTTTTTTTTTTTTTTTTTGAACTGACAAGCTAAAATTTTGCATAATAATAATTCATAGTCAATGGAAAATTACGTTTGAAATCGATCAAAATCGGCCTGTAGGAAGCGAACATACCCATACGAAGACTTTGAAATAAAGGCCGTCTTCAATGTTTTCTTTCTTTTTTTTTTTGCAATTTTATCATTTAAAACTGAAATGATGTTGAATTTTCGCGGTGAAACCACTTCGAGGCATCCTTCTTCAATCGGCAGGATACATAAAAGATAATTCAGGGCGAGAATTGAAGTCTTTTTGCGAAAATGCATTTGAAAAATGTTTTAATGTTTGGTTTATTCGTTGGCATTATTTTGAATGACGTTTATTTTAAGGCAATACAATGAATACAATACAATGAATTTGAATGACTAATATAAATTTATATAATACAGGAAAGGTTTTCGGCAAAATGTATAATGATAATTTACAGATGTGAAATAGAACCAATTACCGACATGATTAAGTAATAAGAATGTCCACCAATCTGACGATGACTTGGTAAATCTATAGCCTCTATAACGTTGAAGAGAGCAGTCCATTGTGGAAAGTATATATAAGATATGACTTTAAACTTTCGGCGCCTGATTAATTAATTATTTTTTACAAAAACTCAAATTTCCTAAAAACTACATTCTTTTGTGTCCTTCACATCTGAATCCACTGCGAAAACTAACTATAATGAATTAAACGTTTCGCAGTATATTGAATTTAACCCAAAACTTGACAGAAGTCTAAATTTAATTAGCTCTCTTTTAAGAAACGAATTTGAATTACATAGATTAAATGATTATTGTTTGATTTTATGATTAGATTATATTTGATTTCAAATTACTTTACAATTACGAGTATATTTTCGGATTTTTTTTTTTCGAAATTTTTGCCACTGTATTAGGTTGTAGCAATTTTAAGATGATTAAGTTTTGATTTTGATGATGTCGGTGGTGCAGAAAAGTTTATATTGGGAAGCCGTGTGAACAGAATTCGACAATGAGAGGGAAAAAAAAACGAAAATAGTTGTTCGTCCAGAGAAAATGAGAAAACATAATGGAACAGACATCGTTGGAATAACAACAAGAAAACCTACAAAATAGTGTAATGCCAAATGTACATAAATGCACTCAAAGCCAACGAGAAGAGGGGGCAGAGAGAAACAGACATAGACACAGATACAGACACAGAGATGAGAGTTGTTTTAACAAATCCCAACAAACGTTGAGTGCAGCTACATCAACAACCATCCGCAGCAAATAATGTTGCATCAGTGAAGCAAAAATGTAATCGCAATATAGTTGCTGCTTACAAACGCGATGATGGGGATGATGATGATGATGATGAGAATGTTGCATGAATGTTGGCTGTTAAAGAAGATGTTGTTGACGTCGCGCATGACGATGATGAAGATGAAAATGAACAAACCCACCGCCATATGAAATATATGAAAACCGAAAAATCTACAACGTTTTCCATGCATTGCTTCAGTGAAAATGATTAATACAAAATAAAACAGAAATAACAACGTAGACAAACCTTACATTAACATTTTTAGACAATAACCAGCCGGCACCATTGATTTTCCACTTACTTAAGCACTCCTCTTCATTGGGGTAAGAAGAAGAAATGAGGCTTAAGCCGCTGTGAATGTTTGGAAAGGCTTAGGCAAAGTCAAAGTCCGCGGTTTACACGCATTGCAAAATGCATCGCTTGTGCTTACATGCCTAAAAAAGATTCAACCACTACCCAAGATACTTAAATTGTTCATTGCCTTTATTGTTTCTTTGTCCGTTTTCTCAGGAGTTTCTTTCTAGTCATTTCACTTTATCGCCTTCAAGAAATCCAAAAGAAAATTACTGTGAAAGCAACAACAATAACGATGCACAAAATACAAAAGTCTGCTGAATGACATTCAAGCGTATGCCTCGCCCAAAAAGCATTGCATGAAAATAGCAGAGCGCTGATGCGGCCGCCGCCGCCGCCGCCACAGCAACAAACAAAAAATGTGAATGACCAGACTTTAAGCTTAAAGTGAGGCTACCATACAATAGCAATGCCAGCATAAAACTCTTAATCATATCATACTAACAGCAACAATGTGATTGGGTAAGTTCCCCTCTCGGCAACCAATTTGTTTGTGGACTTCCCATCAACGGCACCAGCGGCAAACTACTGCAACAGCAATGTCAGCACAAAACAACTTTATGCTTCTCTTATGAATGAACTTAACCGGGACTTGGTTTACTCTATCCCCGTATTACGAGTATTTGGTGGCTATGGAACTAGGAATATATCCACCAGCAGCAAAAGAAGGAGGCGACGGAAAAAAAGCAATGAAAAACGGCGACAGCGACACTATGACCACTATATAGCCGGGTATCAAACTCTTACAATTGATTTTTATAGCTTGTATATTTTAGAGATTTTTTTTTTACGTCTATCCACTACAGGATCAGGAAGTTAATTGAAGTTGTGTATGCCACCAGCAGCAATAGGCGATGTACTCGTACTTGTATGTGTGGAAATAAGGGCATAATCAAAAAAAAAAAAAAAAAAAGCAAAAACATAACAATGACAAATTTCCTTTACATCCTATAAATAGGACAAACAGATTGATATTGTACGAGAGACGCGTTTTATGTTTTGGGATAAAAAAAGGGGCGATGCAAAATATTCCCAATCTAAATTCCGAGTTTTCTTGGCGGATATTTGAATCCTCGCACTTATGAGAATTACCCACAGACACTGGCAAACTTAAAATAGAAAGTTGAAGAAGAAGAAATGACACATCTGTCGCTAAGGTATAGAACAAAGTGATGGAAAATGTTCAAAAGTGATCTTAAATCTTCTCCAACTCTGTCACTTAGCCCATATAATTTTCTTAGCTTAACAGAAACTAATGAAAAATTCAAATAAACTACATTCACACATAGAGTCCTCGGGGGTTTTAACGTGAGTCTCGTCGTGAAGGCCTTTCCCACGGTGTGCAATACACTGGGCATATTACAATGCAATTGCCAACGAGCCCCTGGGATAGCCAAGTTGACTTGAACTATCTAGGAATAGAGGCTGACAATTTTAACAGCGTGCTACCGCAATTGTCAGGCCTTTCATCCAAATATATTCACAGACAGAATGCCGTTAAAACAGTTGTACACAGGCGAAAAAACGACGCTCAACTTTACTTGGCTTCAACTCATAAGAAACATAATTCCTTGCTTCTGACTATTTCCCAAGGCTTGCAGTCGTTTAGAAATGACTTGGCGGGTAACTCCTAATATTGAAGCAAGTTCTACCTCTGTTTAATGGACTCCCATCAAGCAATGCCATCAATTCAGTGTCTTCGAAGGGTTTTCGTCTTCCTCCACGAGAATGGTCGTCAACAACAAAATCACCGTGCTTAAAGCGATGGAACCAATCTTGACACGTTGTTTCACTTAAAGCAGCATCTCCGTAAACGTTTTGAAGCTCGATTGAGATAAGAAAATCAATACTTCCCCCATATGACGGTTATTTGACACAAAATCATTCACATAACCAAAAGAATATGACGTCAAAATAAAATCACTGTTGTGTCGAGGCGATATGTTTCCAATATACCAAAGCTTGGCTCATGACGTTTAGGCTATGGCAGAATCGACTAGAACTTACAATTGGCGCCATCTATTGGCAAAAAACGGGAACTTAGTTGCGCATCTAATAATTTAAAAAAGTACAAGATAAAGAAAGGAAAATTGACTTAATTTTAATGTAAAAAAATTTCTAAAATATGGAAAATACGGGTGAAAATACGGGTATGCCATCCTCGAGCAAATGACATCAGAGTGAAAAAAAAATCAATAATACAAAAAATTGTTTCAACTATAAATATGAAACTAATGAATCAGCAACTTTTTGAAAAAAAAATCATGTTACGTGAATGTAATTTTCCAAATAAAAGCATGTTCAAACCGTTAATAAATTATTATGAATATGATGCTTTATAATTAAGTAAATTTGTAGACCATTGTACCAAGTTTGTTTAGTGTAATGGTCTATTGATTAACAGAAGAAGGTTTGAAAATGCTTTTATTTGGAAAATTACATTCACGTAACATGAT
>JAHXMU010000091.1:1113192-1129003 GCA_019455685.1 Philornis downsi | reverse complement strand
TTTTTTTTTTTTAAATTTGACAAAATTCAAAATTCATTTACATACTGGTATAGTAGAAAAGGATCGAGATCCCAGTACAATTTTGTTCTTTTCGGAATCTTGCGGCATATTTTTACTCTAACGAAGCTTTTAGGAAATTGATATTTCGATCATCCATTTAACCATTTCAATTAATAGTAATAGTTCCTTGAATGACACAGGGTGGCGCACGAATCGTACTACAAATACAATGTCAATGGCCACCGTTATTTGAAGATATTGAAGGAGTGTTTTTTTTATCAAAACTGGGCCAAAGACGTATCCGCTTCAACAACATTTGGTTCCAGCAAAATGGAGTAAGTGCACACATAGTCAGATCGGTTATGGCAGAGCTCCAACGAAAATTCCCAAGCAAATTAATATCCAGAAACTTCACTTTTCGTTGGCCTGCAAGATCACCTGACCTGATTGCATCAGACTTGTTTTTGAGGGGTTATGTTAAGCAAGAGGTGGACAAAACGAAACCAAGGAATTTGACTGAATTGAAGTAGCCCACTAAAACAATAATTGAGGCGATGCCGATTTTAACCTTGCAGGCCGTAATTAATGATTTTTTGATCAGGTGCCGCATATGCGCGAATAAGCATAGAGGTCATTTAAGATCATCATCTTCAAAACCAATTAATTATATAAAATAAAAATGAGTAAACTTTTATACAATTTACAATTTTTACGATTTTTTAATACAATAAAAAAAATAAAATAAAAAAAAAATAAATAAACAAAATAAAAAAAACAGTTCAAAATTAGAGAAATACCTTTACTAAAAACAAGTTATTTGAATTTTTTATTGTAGCATAATTTTACGCCACCCTGTATTAATATGGCCAACGTTTACTACGAAGACTAACTTCATAAAAAGTCCGCTGGTCGGCGATGTTGCTTTAATTTTGTAAGAATGGCCTTTTTCAGATGTTTCCCGTTAACTTTTGGCCGGAGTTCTTCAGTAGAATTCAGTTCACTAAATGATTAAATTTAAATTTTTACAATTTTTATATTATTTATCAAATGGAAAAAAACGATATCAGCAGTTTCATGGAATGATCAAACATCTGCATACGAAATATTTAAGATTTGCAGCTGCAGCTGAACTTGAACGTGGTCGTACATATAATTATAATGTAGTTTATTGTAGACGCCCAAGAGAAGGAATTTAATTAGCCCACTTGAGGCTGTTATGCCAGACAGAAAGTCATCACAAACCAAGAAATGCGGGTTTTGAATAAAAAAAATGATGAGGAAATTAAAAAATATTACTAAAATAATTTTTCTATATATATCTTTTTAGTTAACTTTTTAGAAATTGTTTTCTATTTACATTATTGTTTATGCCACTTTTCAGCTTAAGCATATGACCGAATTAAATTAAAAAAAAAAAATTTAAAAGGTTTGCAGAAATTAGTGTTAAAAACATAGCCAATTGAAGATGTTTTTGCAGTTAGTCAATCACTTTGACGATTTTGGGCTAACATTAAGGCAGACAAATTACTATTCAAATTTAAATTTTGGTAAGGTAAAATGCAAAGTTCAAGGAAGAAGAAATTCATCAGCCATTCGACTCATCTCATGGGTTACAGTCAAATATTGTTATTCTACTACATTTTGCATGGGACCCAAACTACGACGACGACAACAACAACGACGATAACGATGATGAAAAGAAGGCAAAAAAACCAAAATCATTTGTAAGAGAAAAAGTTAATGAAATAATTTTGCGCCGCTTTTTTCTCTACGGCTGTTGTTTTTGCTCCTGAGTTTATTTGCTTTGTGGGAAATTTTCATTAAGCTCCGGCTGCTGATGTTGATGCCACACAAAAAACAAAAACGGTGAAAACAAAAGCAACGTCATGAGTTAGGCATACCGACAGACAGACAGACCGAAAGACATACAGGCAGACAGACTAACAGACAAACAAATAAAACTGTACATAATTGGAAAATTGCTTAGATGCATATGAACAGACGTGGCATTCATATATACTAAAGTACACATAATATGTAACCACACATTTTTATAAACCTACAGTATTTAACAATACAAGTGTACATACATACGTAACTCGCATGCATACCAACAACATATACCAACATACAAGTAAGTCTGTCTGCCTGATTGTACATGAGAGAATTCAATGACACAACCATAATTATGGGGTATGAACACAACGCAAATTGTATTACAAATGTTCAGTGGTTTCAAGATACCAAATACAATCTCCCTGTCTCCCGTACGTGAGAGAGCAGATATAATAGGATCGACGTTTTCAAAAATCGTTACGATTGCCAGTGAGTGAGAAAAGTGCAGTAAGTGAATTTGCACTGACTGAGTTTCTTTTTCATATGAGCAGATAATTACTAAAGGAAAAAAGTCAATTGTTTCTTGTTTGTTGTTGTTTTCATTTTTCCTTAGTAGGAGAAATCGTCATAAAGTGGTCAATTATGAGGAATGTGCAGAAAGAGTTGTGATATTTCTGGAAGTGTAAAAGAATAACAAATTGTATGTGCAAGGAAAAAAATTTAAGTGTTTTGCATTTTGGAAAATATTATTAATACAGTTTACAATTGGCAGATTTCACTACAGTCGATATATTTTGGAAGCACTTTAAAGAAAGTACTAAATATGAAGCACTAAATACTGATTACATTTTAATTCTTTATTTTATTTTTTTTTTTTTTTTTTTTTGTTACCAAATCAAAAAATTTATTTGGGCTTACCTTATTGTTTTAAGTTTTCTTTTCTTTTTTTTTTAATATATAAATTTTAGAAAATTTCATGCTTTCGCCGCTTAATTTTCACAATATCTCTGTTTGACTATATGAAATAGTTGAAGCATAACCTGCTTTATTTATATAAATCATTTTTGAATAGTTTTCTGATTAGGTGTCGCATATATGTGAATGAGTACGGAGATCATTTTCGGTCTACCAACCAATCCTTCTTATTCTTAGGTGGAAACTGGAATAGACATCCTTATCTATTAAACGCTCCCGTAAAAAACAACTCCAAACGCTTCGATCTTCTGCGCTCCTCCTCTAATTTGTCACACCAAGTTTCGATAGCACAGGCTGATTTTTTAAGACTTAAGTTTTTCAGGTTGGCAGCACTGGTTGGTAATGGCGTCCAAACGTCATCTGTCAAAGTGGAAAGTGTACAGTATACTCTGCCATTTCATCATGAAAAGACTAAAAAATGACGAACGATTGCAAATCGTTGAAATTTATTACAAAAATTCATGCTCTGCGGCAAAAGTGCATCGTTTGATACGACCATTTTATGGTCGTCATAATCGACCTGCTGAATCCACAATTCGTTCAGTTACCTCCAAATTTCGCACCAAATTTACTTTGATGGACATAAAAGCATCGACTAGAATGCATACCGAAGAAAATATTGCAGCCGTAGCGACCAGTGTCAATGACGATCGGGAAATGTCAATTCGTCGCCGTTCTTAGCGATTGGGCATGTGTTACTCAACCACAAGGATTTTTTTTTTTTGCTCCAATTGGCTGAGTTGAACTTAGTTGACAAGTGGTTTCATCAGGACAGTGCAACATGCCACACTGCTCGTGAAACAATGGATATGTTGAGGGATGAATTTGGTGAGCAGTTTATATCCCGAATTGGTCCTGTGAGTTAGCCCCTAAGATCTTGCACTTTAACGCCTCTTGATTATTTCTTGTGGGGTTATGTCACGTCGTTAGTCTATGTGGACAAACCGAACACTATTGAAGCCTTACAGGTGACGAAAATTTGTGACAGGTGACAAAGAAGTGACGAAAATTTGGACCTTCCGAATGGACATTTTGAGATGCAGCCGCGGGCAACATTTACATAAAATTATCTTTAAAAATTAAATGACAAAAACCAATTTATCGATTCCAATAAAAAATTGTAATATATGATGCAAATTTGAGTGTTTTATTCAATTTTTAAAAGAACTACGATTAACAAATCACCCTTTATATTTTTCATTTAGTTTCCAGAAACTAATTATTTTCGATATTAATTTCGTTTCGTTAAAATAAATAAAATAATAATAAAATAATAAAATAATACAAAAATTGTTTATATCATGAACACGAGCAATCAATTTATTACGATATTTTTTTTAATTCATTTAACGAAATTTTTTAACGATTTTTTTCAGGTTTGCTTAAACCTCTAAAATTATTTAATTTTTTGCATCTGGCAATTACATCTATGGCGTTGTTCCCGGGCATATACATATGTACATACCTATACATTAAAGAATAGGATGTATTCACAATAGACGACTTAGGATGAAAATTATGTAGAGTATAAAATTCTATAGTTTGTGACTAAGAGCGCCTGGGTAAATAAATACAAATAAAATGTTTCATAACCGAAATCAATATCAAAACTGTTTCTAATTTTGTTTCGGGTGTAAAAATCTATACTAGAATGAAGAATTGTTTGTAATTTCATTTTTAATGTATAAAACAGAAATTCAATTCAGTTTTGATACGAATATCGGAATAAGAATACATTTCTTGCATATTTTTCATTTAGTTTCCAGAAACTAATTATTTTCGTTAAAATAAATAAATTAATTACTTAGAAATTCTATTTAGAGTTTTTTTCTTAAAATGTGAATATACAGAAAAGGTGGATTTCATAAACACGAGCAATCAATTTATTATGATTTTTTTTAAACAAATTATTTAACGAACTTTTTTAACTATTTTTTTAGATTTGCTTAAAACCCTAAAATTAATAAATTTTTTGCATCCGGGAATTACGTCTGTGGCGTTGCTCCCGGGCACATGCATACATTAATGAATAGGATGTACTCAACTCGTACTCGACTTAGAATAAAGAAAGTGTAGAGTATAAAATTCTATAGTTTGTGTCTAAGAGCGTCACATATGCGTAAGGAGCTAACACGATTGTTAAGTCCAGGAACTTTTTTCCTAAACATTTTTAATTTCTAACAACGGCTTTTCATTTTAAAAATAAGAGTATAAATAAACTCAAAAAAAAAAAAAAAATTTCAAAAAATATATAATAAGCTTATACAAGCTTACAGGAAAATTAAAAAATTGTTGCATGAGTCTGAAAACTTTAAGTTACCTGTATAATTACAACTCGTGTGGAATTATGAAATGTTGACGTACCTGCAAAGATATAAATAAGTGGTAGTGAATTAGTATACTATTGAAAAAAGTCACTAAAAATTTTTGGAATAATGTTAAGAACATCATTTACTAATTATATCTTATGCCAGTAGGTGCTACTGTGCCCAAAACTTAACACCAATTATAAAGGGTTATCCATTATTCGGTTTCAAAAGTAAAGTTAAATAAAATACACATAAAGCTATGATTTCGATGAAACTTATGTTTAATTATAATGATTGGACTTTGCCATTATGTACGAAACAGAATGTCATTTCAATAAGCACCTCTGGATTGGTTGCAGCAGTCGATCCTTTTGAGGTTTCTGCAGCGACATTTTCGAAGAAATACGGCCCAATGACGCCCCCAGACCATAATGCGCCTTAAAAAATTCACTTTTTTCCGAACATAATGGTTTTCCACAACCACTTCTAGGTTTTCCGAGACCAACAATTGACAATTTGACAATTTTGCTTGTTGACGTAACCACCCCGCGTGAAAAATGAAGCCCATCACTGAAGAAAATTTTGTTCGATTGGAAGTGATTTTTGTAGTAAGGTTTAACTATTTTTACACGTTCTAGGGTTGTTAAACGATCCATATTCGTAAATGGCAAACCTTTCACTAAATAAATAACACTTAACGACGATCTAGATTTCCTCAGAAAGGTCATAACTGGTGACGAATCATAGGTGTATGGCTATGACATTGAAACCAAAGCCAAGAGCGAAAAAAGCACACCAAGTTCGGTTAAATGTGAACGTTCTTGCCACAATGTCGTACGATCAATAAGGTTACTATCTTGAAGTTATGCGCCGTTTGCCTGAAACAATTCGTCAGAAACGCACAGAATTGTGGAAAACCCAACCATGATAACGCACCAGCTCACACACCGATGCTTGTGAGTGAGTTTTTGGCCAAAAACAAAGCCGCAATCATGCCTGAACCACCGTATTCACCGGATTTGGTCTCCGCTGAATTTTTCCTCTTCCCAAACCAGAAGTCACCGATGAAAGGAAAGCGTTTTGCTACGATTGAGGATATAAAAGAAATATCGAAACACGAGCTGTTGGCGATACCAAAAAGTGAGTTTCAGAAGTGTTTCGAGGATTGGAAAAAAACGCTGGCATAAGTGTAATATATCTGAGCGGGATTACTTTGAAGGGGACAAGATAGCTATTGATGAATAAATGAATACTTTTTGAGAAAGTTGAAAATAACGGTTATCTTTTGATCACAGCTCGTATACATTCTTTTGTGTGGTAATTTAAAAACAGCCTATTTTTTGTGAACCTTTGGAACAGATGAAAACAATTTTTCAGCTCATTAAATAAAACATTATTTTTTATGGACTCCACAAAAGATTTAAGAACACTATTCAATTTATTATGGAACACACATTTATTTATACCACATACAGAAATTCACACCCTTCTCCTCCACCATTATTGCCTTCATCTTTATGGGGCAACCTGGTACTGATGAATTTAAAAAAAAAAAAAAAAAAAAAAAAAAAAAAAAATGGAAAAAACAGCCATAATGTTATATCTTTCATACTTTATTGTTGCATAATTGAATGTTCACTCAGTCGTTTGTTGCATGCAGAATGAGTGGCTTTAATTGGATTAGTAAGTGTTTCATCATACACACATACATACACACATGCATACACATTGATATAAATGCAACCATAGTCAATCAGTTGGATGAGGCTTTATCAGCAACATCATCAGTAACACTGTTGCGGGCACCGCCACCACAACCGGTGGTGGCATCAATAGCAATATCAGCAATAGCAACCACATCAGCAACAACAGCATAATTGCAGTAGTTGCAATTCCTATAAACTAAACGATTTTATTGTCCCATTTTTGTGAGCTGCATCACAACCAATCATCATATTTTACGCCTTTTTTCCATTTTGTTCAATTGAAGAGGATATTTTATTTTGTTTGCAACAATATAAATTAATTGCCATTGCATTGATTCCGTTTGTTCTGGCCGTCCGATTTCCCCCCCCATCTGTCTGCGTGTAATAATAAATAATTTATGCAAAATTTTAATGAAATTGCAGTTATACAATTTCACTGACACTGCATAATTACTTAGGTATTTTTATATATTAAAGCATTGAGTTCGATTTTTTTTTTGTTGTTGCTCACTAATATCCTACATTGCATGAGCTCTAAATTATTTATATAGTTTTTATCTTCAAAACGTCATTAAAGTTTATTATGATCAAAACTTAAACATATCAGTTGAACAAATTTGCTGAATCAACAATATCTTGAATTACGCTGATTTAGACTACACAGAGAAGATTGGGAAGGGCAAAATTATTGTTACAGAATGTAAAAATCGCTGGTAGATTTTCTAAGCCTACACAGTCTGTGGAAAATTTGCCAATTTTTCGTGAAACTTTTAACATCTAGCTGAATTTTGCCCAAAGAAAAACAAAACTTGGTAAAATTAGTTATAAACTAAATTGCTCGCTAATGACTGTGAGATATGTTTGCTGCTAAACTCATTATAATATCGTATGATTATCATGTAGCCTAATGGCTTTGTTTGTGAAAATAATCGTATTAAAGTAAAAAAGAAAAAAAAGTAAACTCTGGGAAATATATTAGATTCAGCATAATTTAAAGTTGTTAGGGTAACAATAAGCCAAATCAGGAAAAATTGGTTAAAGTTGTCTTCTTGACATATAATTTTGTAGAGATTGCACAAATTGTTTTGCAATGATGGGTAACATTTTGAGGAAACATTTGTGATATGGGATAATAATTGGTAGTTACGGAAAGAAACCACTACAATTTGTATATATTTATGAGAAAAAAATAAAAGTTCCCTAATGGAGAAATAAGATAAGTCGTTATATTAAAATTTTTTTTGTGTTTAATTTTCTTTATTGAATCTTTCTTTTGAAATTTACAATAAGTATTCAAATCTTAATCCTATCCTAAACTAAAGTATCCTGCCATTGCCGGATATTATTTTTGGTGAGCCGAACTTTATACAGGGTGGCCCAGAATGAACGAAGTGCTGTGAATTCCTTATAACTTTTTTATTATAATTTTTTTTTCTTTTCTTTTTAGTATTTTGTAAAGAAGACTTGGAGAATTTATAAAAGAGCAATACACAACTGAACAAAGTGCCCAAATCGTTGAAATTTACTTTGTAAATCAACGGTCCATTGTGTTGACTCAGCGTGCATACCGTCGTCAATTTAATGTGCGGGTTGCACCCTCTCAGTCAACAATAAACCGTCTTGTTGCAAATTTTCGAGAACAAGGAGCAGTAAGGAACCTCACTGGTGCTGGCGGACGACGAACAGTGCACACAGATGACAATATTCAAGTGGTACAGGAGAGTATTCAGGAGGATCCACAAACATCAACCAGGAAACGTTCGACACAACCTGGCATCTCAACGAATTTTGCATAGCATAAGAATGTTTCCATACAAAATTCAAATTGTCCAAGAATTGAAACGTACAGATTACCAGCAACGACTTGACTATGCAATTTATTTCCAGCAAAAAGCACAAGAGAATCCTAATTTTATTCATAACTTAGTTATGAGTGACGAAGCCCATTTCCAATTAAATGGGTTCGTTAACAAGCAAAACTGTGGGATATGGGCTACGGAAAACCCGAGAGTACTTCATCAACGACAATTACACCCAGTTAAGTGTACTGTTTCGTGCGGTGTTTCTTCAGAAAGGATCATTGGCCCATATTTTTTTGAAAATGAACGAGGTGTTGCCATTTCCATCAATGCTGATCGATATCGGGCCATGTTGGAAAATTTTGTAAGGCCGGCCGTGGAAAACCATCCGCAAATATGGTTCCAACAGGATTGAGCCACAGCGCACACTGCGAGGGCCACAATGGTTCTTTTACGCGACATATTTGGTGAAAGAGTAATTTCGCGTACAAGCAATTTTAATTGGCCTCCGCGTTCCCCGGATTTAACCGCTCCAGACTTTTTCCTTTGGGGTTATTTAAAAGGGAAAGTTTATGTTAATAAGCCCAGGACTATTGACGAATTAAAATCCAATATTCGAGACGAAATTAACAACATAACACCGGAAATTTTGCGAAAGGTCATGGAAAATGTGTTGGAAAGAGCACATTTGTGCGAAGCAGAAAATGGCCACCACTTGCGGGATATCAATTTTAAACTGTATTTAAAAAAAAAAATTAAAAAAATATGTCTTAAATAAAAAGTTATAAGCAATTCACACCACCTCGGTCATTTTGCGCCACCCTGTATCACCGGACCAAGTCCAAAGTGTCCTTTCTTCTTAGCCGTATATGACCGGGAAAATGTTGAAGGTTTTGAGCGAGTGGGTTTGAGTGAAAGGACAACTTCGATATATAATTTTCTTATTTCCTCGGAAATATAAGGAATGTTTAAATCCTTGTGTTATCATTCCTAATATACCATGAGGCACCACAAATTTGGTGCAGTATTCTTGATTGTCTTCTCTGTAGCTTATTTATGTTAGAAGCCGAGGCCGTTCCCCACAACTGGATGCCGTATGTCCATATTGGCTTCAATATAGATCAATATAGATAATAAGCCAATAAGCCAGTGGAGTTGAGCGATTTTTAATTTCAATTGTGCGATTTTTGAGTCAATGTGATTTTTCCAGGTCAGACGTCGATCAAGGTGAATACCCAAATATTTGACATGATTATGAACGGGTATGGCACTACCGTGAATAGTGAGGGCTGGGCAATTGTTCCGTCTAAGAGAGGATGTAACCTGTACACTCTTAGTGGCATTTACTTTTATCTTCCACTTTTCGAGCCAAGATTCTAATGTATGTATATGAGACTGCAGTTGTCTAGAAGCCATTAATGGGCAAGTGCTAGTGCTCATGAATGCAGTGTCATCAGCGAAAGTTGAGGTTTGAATTAGGGAATGAACAGGCATGTCAGAGGTGTAGATGGTAGTAGTATGGTGTAGTATAGGGCCTAGTATACTGCCCTGCGGAACTCCTGCTGAAACTTTTCTTTGAGTTGAAACAGAGTCTTTCGGTTTTACTACAAAAGATCGATCCTTTAGATAGCTCTTCAGGAGCTTGTGGGTATTTGCCGGTAGAAAAGAGACTATTTTGTGAATGAGGCCTTCATGCCACACTTTATGCTTTTTCACTAATGTTTTTTTCTGATCAGGGTTACTATACGTTGTATTTGTTCTATCGTTTAATGACCCTTACGAAACCCAAACTGGTGCATGGGTATTACATGGTTTGCTTCTATATGGAGGTACAAAATTTGGAGAAAGATCTTTTCAAACAGTTTAGATAAAATAGAGAGTAAACTTATGGGTCGATAGGATGTAATTTGTGACAGTTCCTTTCCAGGTTTTGGGGTCATTATTATTTCATTTTCGCTGTTACTTTATATTTTATTATTATAAATGGGAAGACAAATGACACACTCACTTGCGTCATAATGAATCAATATAGGTATATTGTCTACCACCTTGTGGATAGTTAGTAGCGAAACTGTTCCAGAATATTACAATTTGGCCATAAAAAGCCACACAAAACCTCAAAAAACCTCAGTGAAAACTTCAGTTTTTTAAACATTTTCGTAAACTATAAAAGAGCGGTCCCAAAACTAGCCAACATAATGTGTGGATAGTGTCATCAACATATGTTTTAAGTTTCAAGGCGCCACGTTGTTTAGCATTTTTATAAGAGCTTTTAAAGTTAAACCATCTCAGTGAATTTGTAAACATGGAAAAAATTGGTTACCGTTATGTAATTCAATTTTTCCATTTAAAAGGTCTAAGTCAAACCAAGATTAAAGCCGAGTTAGATTCTACTCTGCCGGAGTCTGCTCATTCGTTTACTACTGTAAAATAATGGATAGCAGAGTTTAAACGAGGCCGTACGAGCTGTCAAGACAAACACAATAATGATCGGCCAATTGAGAAGTCCACGCCAGACATTTTTAAGAAAATCAACACAGTGGAATTGAATGATCGTTAACTGAAGGTATGTGCGCCAACTAACATGATAGGCATTTCAAAAAGTGCTATACATCGTACATTGACCAAAGATTTGAAGATAAGAAAGCTGTAAGCAAGAGGGGTGCCGCGTTTGCAGCATCGTGGAGATGTTCAATAGAGTATTTGGCGATGTTTTACCGCAATATAGATGCATTTTGCATCAATTTATAACCATAAATGAGACATATATCCACCATTTTCCACCTAAGACAAAGGAACCGTCAAAACAGTGCATTGGAGTGGGAGAATCATGTTCAAAGAATCCATTTACAGGCAAGGTCAAGGCGTCTGTTTTTCAGGATGCGTATGGGAGTTTTTTTATTGATAACCTTTAGAAAGGAAAACCCATCAACGGCGTATATTAGGCTGATTTATTACAGCATTTAGGTGATGACATTATGGAAAAAAGGACGCATTTGGCGAAAAAGAAAGTGTGGTTTCATCAAGACAATATTCCAGTTCACACAATCACTATTGCTATGGCCAAAATTAATGAATTAAAGTTCGAATTATTTCATCAGGCACCGTATTCGGCAGACTTAGGCCTATTTTCTATTTCCAAACTTGAAAAAATGACTCGAAGGTAAAAGATTTGCCAACAATGAAGAACTACAGTCCGCGGTTGATGGTTATTTTAAGGAGTTTGACAGTTCTTACTATAAACAGGGTTTAGAAGTTATTGAATATCGCTGGAAAAAGTGTATTGAACTAAATGAAGATTATGTTGAGAAATAAAGAAAAATTTTCCCAACGTTTTGTGTCTTCTTTGTTAGGTCGGCTAGCTTTGGCACCGCCTTCGCAGCTCATCTTCTCATAAAATACAAGCACAAGCTAATATTTAGCTGATTCTTCTTCTTCTTATGTGGTGATTTGAATAGATAGCCTTATCTATTACAGAAAATAATTTCAGGCGCTCCGATCTTCTGCGCTTCTCCTCCAATATGTTACACCAAACTTCGATAATATTTCAAAATCCTGGTCCTTGCAACTGAGTTTTGGTCGCCCTCTTCTACGCCATCCATCGGAGCATTTGTGTCCATCCACACAACATGACCCAGCCAACACAATCGCTGCATATTAATGCGTTTGATCACGTCGATGTCGCCATATAGCTCATAGAGCTCATTTTTCATGCGACGCCGATACTCTCCGTCAACGATGAAGGGACCTTATATTTTCCGGAGTATTTTCCTCTCGAAAACTGCCAGTACTGATTCATCCGCTTACGTCATAACTAAGGATTCTGCGCCATAAAACAAGACGGATAGAACCAATATCTGGTACAGTCGGACTTTTGTTTGTCGGGAGAATTCTTCCGCCTCTTCAAAATTTTAGTTCCCAACGTTCACACAGCGTCTCAAACAAGCAGACTCTTTGTTCGTTGAAATCAATATCTTTGTTTTGTCATCGTTTACTACCAGACCCATTTTCGCTGCTTCCTTCTCGATGCTTGAGAAGGCTGCAGTAACATCTCGCAGTTTTCGCCCAATAATGTCTATGTCATCTGCGTATGCGAGTAACATATGGCTTTTGTTAAAGATAGTACCAGTCGTGTTAACTGCAGCTTTCCTCATAATCATCTCCAACGGTATGTTGAAGAGGTCACACGATAGAACCAACGTCTGGTACAGTCGAATATTTGTTTGTCGAGAGAGAGCTAACAGCTACATAAAGCTTCAACCAAAAAATATCAAAGTTCGAACAATGTCAAAGATAGGGTGTACTCTATAAAGATGACAAAAAAAATGTTACTTCTCGATGCATGTTCTCGCAATGTCAATAATAAAATTTTAACTAGAAAAATGATCCTAAACCGAATTAAAAACTAAATTCTATTTGAGTTTTTGTGAAAAAGATGTTACACAAAAATGTTATTTGATATATGACATTTATTTTTTCTTCTTTTCATGACAACTAAAATATGTTATTAAATGCTTTGTACAAATAACAGATTCAAATATGGTATGAATATATCTACACTAATTAATGAAATTGAATTCTTAGTGTCTGTATCAGGCGGCTGTCAAATTATATCGCCAGATTGTTAAAAGCTAATTGTTGGATTCCCCGTTTCACGTTTCCAGTTCAGGTAAGTAATTGCTTTGATTTCAATAAACTCTTTGGGCAAATTAATAAAAAGGTAAGTAAAAAAATGTTTAGCAACCGTGTTAACTGGCACACAATAAGAACACATTCAGTTATGGTCATAATTTAAAAAAAATCTATTTTCAACATACATACATACATTTCACTTTTGTTTACAACTTGTATTCCCTTGAGCCATTTCGATAATTTTTTTCATATGAATTTTTACGTTGCCTATACGAAGCACAGCAGAATATATTAAATTTATGTAAAACCAGTCCCAAAATGTCGAGCTCTAAATAAATAAATCCAAAACATGTGAACGAACAAATATTTGCTTTTTAACGACCAATATATGACATTACTGCGAATGACTTTGTTTTAATTTTATTTGCCATAATATTAACATAATTGAATGAAAAAAATGTATAACTTTATGGGGTCATTGAACCGTACCTGGGCCAGACAGCATTGACGGTGTTTTTTTTTATGGAGTTCCAGCCATTAGGTCGTCTAGCACATGCATAGTGAATGAATAAATGGAAGAGGGAATAACAGCCGAAACTTAAATTTTGCTTGAAAATAACATGAATTTAAATTCAATGAAAAATATAATATTACATTACTTCGGCATAGACTTTTCTCACAGAATTTAAAATTAAAATAAACATGGAGTGATGAAATAGTTTGCTGGATCATTTTGAAATATACTGAACGCATTATCATTCAAGAATATCTTTTGCAAGAAAGTTAATATATGAAACTTTGTTCTAGTTCAGAATAAATGCATAACCTAAGAAAACAAAATGTATTTTCCTTCTTTATCTACTCAGAAACGAAATAAAATCTACCAATTGTAGACTAAAAGCCACATACAGGACAGATTTCTAAGAAGAATATATAGACCATAAGACACATACAGAACAGAATTCTAACAGGAAAAATTCCGATTTGTCATAATTATTTGTCATTCATATATCATGCCTCAGCTAATGAAGTTTCAGCACTTTGAAGTCGATGCGCTTTGCATATTGGTGATACATCAGCAATAACGAGATCTTCTAGTTTACAAAAATATTCACTTGCTGAAGGCTCCCAAAATAGATTTAGATCATTACCAGGATTCTGCGAAGTAAAATAAATAATAGAAGAAATAGACTGAACTAGATTATAATTCTACGCTGAATGGTGTTTCTCATGAAATAGCTTGCTTAGACCGCGAAAACACTTATTTTCTGGCAATTTGTTCTTTTAATCACCAGCATAAATACAAGGTGTCCGTCGGGAAGGTATACTACTTTGTTTTGGCGCCATTTTGGTAAACATTAGTCTTGACGTGTATAGTATTCAAAGGTAGAACATAATATGTTTAAATTGCAGCCATCAGACTTATTCTCGGTTAACCCAATCGACTTATCGCCAGCCAGTTGGAAATTATTGTTGGCATATCATTTGTGCTGCCTTCCAAATCAGACAAGTTGTAACTGTAGTACACTCATACTTGCAGTATACCCCAAGTAATCTGATCCTTACATGAGTGAAGCTTCAGGCTTCAGTCTTTATGGTTTTATTTTTGGGTAGAGTTTTTGGCCGTCTATTCCTGTAACTTTCTGAGTCATAAAACTTCCGATCTTTTCACAATCGTTTACTCGGTTAAGAAAAATTCCTATAATTAACTTGCTTTCATTTAATTTTGAAATCGTTTCAAATAAAAAATGGTCATTCCAAGGACCGATATTGCTGCTCCTGATTTCTTTTGTTGAGGAAAATCGAAGCTTCGCATTTGCGTGAACATACAATAAACTGTCAGGCCTAAACGAGTATGTTAATGAAGAAAAGGCAAATCGAACACAAGTAGATTTACTGGAAAATGTTCTGAAATATGCCAAAATATCTGCCGATATTATTTTCTCGTCTAAACAGGTGAAAAATGTAAAGACTCAAATAAGTCATTTACAAATAGTATCAATCTTTTCCATTTGCAAAAAATTTGACTTAGTAGATTTGGATCAGCTCTTGTGACTACTTTTATCATCCCATAGACAAAATTTCTTCAAGTTCTTGAGAAATGAAATTAACTTTTTAGCTAGTAATTTACATTTGTCTTGTTTATAAATAGCAAACCCACGACAGCAGATGGGACTATTTGCAATAATAATGGTATCATTCGTTGGGGTGATTACTTTTGGGCCATCCTGTACTTTCCATAAACCATTTTAATTTCCCTGGATTCTGAGTAATTTAAGAAGAAAGTTGATTCCATTTGATTATGTATTACAAGTACGGATATGTTTATTTTATGCAGGGAAAGTTCAGTTTCGTTGCGGTTTTGATATTGTAAATTTGTTAAGAGTACACGAGAAATTTGTTTCTGATTCATATTCAAAACAACAATTCACTGTTTAAATATTAAATCCTTTCTTACCTAAAACGAAATTGGAAACCTGCATTGATTCGGTTTCTCTATCGAAACATAATGAAATAGATGTTTTCATTCGACGAGCTGAGGGGAAAATATAAT
>JAHXMU010000091.1:1093079-1113182 GCA_019455685.1 Philornis downsi | reverse complement strand
CTGAATCAAAATCAAATTTATTTCTAATTGTGTTTTCGTGTGTAAGAATCAAAATCAAAATTGATTGTAAATTAATTTTGAATGCATGAAAAAGAAACAAAAGGTTGCGTTTTTTTGGTATCCTTTATGGGATACCGGTTAGGATAGAAAAAAAGTCAACGGCGCTTAGCAAAATTAACTTGGCAGCATTGCTATTTATGAAATAATTATTCATTTTGTTTTGTTCTTATTGGTAGCCATTTTATCATCTAAACAAATCCAAACCAAACAAATTAATACAAACATACATCCATACAAACATCCAAACAAATCCATACAAACGGCAGTAACGCCAATAACACACAAAACCAAAATTCAACAACTGATGTTTGCAAACAAAACTAACAACTTGTGTTTACGTTATTTGACGTTCTTTTTCTTCTTTAACGTCTTTGTTTACCTTTGCGTAAGGGAACTTGGTCGCATTTTTTTTCCATACTTTTCTGCTACTTTTTTATACAACTTATCCGCGTTTAGCTTAGCGTGCAAAACTATCCCCGTTAGCGTATATCGGATAGCATTTGTATGGCGAAACGGGTATACACAACCAAAATTCTAAAAAATTCTGATTCGGCTGTCATTATTACACTACAAATTCGGTATATTTTTGATTTATATTCCAGAAATTGGAACAAATAAAAACTATATTCGAATTTCATTTCATTTTGGTGTCGATTCGTGGTTTCATGCCGCGGCATAATCTCTTTTAATAGCTTTTAATTCCCTTTAATTTCCTTTTAATTTCCTTTTAGCTTTTAATATTCAAAATTATTTTATTATAGTTCTTTAAAAATTATATAAAATTGTGTCTATTTTCTGAATAAAATCTGCTATTCATGATAAAGTAAAAAGCCACAATGTGGTATTTCTCTCAAATGCATTATTTAACCTCTCCAATTTGTCTCTATTTGCTTTTCTTCATTTAAAACAATATTAAGGTAAATCTAAGTTAATGATTAACGATGTGAAACATTTTCAAAACTAATTAATCTGTCATATATGAAGAGACGGCAACATAGTAACGATAACGATGAACATGGTGAAACTTAAACATATTAATTAGCCATATTATGTGTCAGTTGTGGAACACTAATTTGCCATAAATTCAATTTGAGCAGCAACTAATGACAAACGTTGCCATATTTGAAACTGTAGTTGAGGCAACAGGACGTTAAAATCTGTTCATATCAGGCTGTAAAAATAGTAAAACAAGACAAAATTACATAAAACTATCTAAACTTATTTAACTAAGTGACGTTAATAAGCATCGTAACACTTTCTGTGGTATTTAATTCATTTTAAGTAGTAAATCGTTTTAATGGGTCACCTACAAAAAGAGATAGAGAAAGTTGAGTTGATGTTGTAAAGAAATACGAATTAGAGATAACCAGAGTTTTTGCATAACTAATTAGTTTCAGAGAAAACACTGCTTTTTGGGTGCTTTAAAAAGCTGTCGAGAACATATTAATATTAATATTAATAACATCTACGAATAATATATAGCTTAAATAAAAACTCGAACTACATTCATAAAACCAGTCAGAACATCAATACCAAAATATAATTGCTTGTACAAAATTACTAAGCGATGAATTTTTAATCGGATAAAACACTCAAATTTGCATGATATATTAAAATTTGTTATTGGAATCGATAAACTGGTCTATGCCAATTAATTAATTAATTTTTAAATTAATTTCATTGTCCGCGGCTCCGTCTCAAAATGTCCATTCGAAAGGTCCCATTTTTTGTCCTATTTTCGAGCATTTCGGCCTGTATTCCACGAAAAAGGCGTGTTATGTTATCCTGTAAGGCTTCAATAGTGTTCGGCTTGTCCACATAGACTAACGACTTGACATAACCTCACAAGAAATAATCAAGAGGCGTTAAATCGCAAGATCTGAGGGGCAAACTCACAGTGCTAAATCGAAAGATAAGCTGCTCACCAAATTCATCCCTCAACATATCCATTGTTTCACGAGCAGTGTGGCACACTGCTCCTGATCCTGATGGAACCACATGTCAACTAAGTTCAAATCAGCCAATTGGGGCAAAAAAAATTCCTTGTGGTTGAGTAACCACAAGGTAAGGTTACAAGGTTACGCTGAGAACGGCGACGAATTGGCATTTCACGATCGCCATTAACACTGGTCGCTACGACTGCAATATTTTTTTCGGTAGGCACTCTAAGCATGCGAGTCGATGGTTTTATGTCCAACAAATTAAATTTGGTGCGAAATTTGGAGTTAACAGCACGAATTGTTGATTCAGCAGGTCGATTATGATGACCATGAAATGGTCGTATCAATGAAATGGCAGGATAAACTGTACACTTTCCACTTTGTCGGATGAGGTTTGGACGCCATTACCAACCAGTGCTGCCAACCTGAACAACTTAAAATCTTAAAAAATCACCCTATACCAGATATACATTTTTATTCCGATACACACATACGAGGTGTGATCAAAAAATAACCGTTATTTTCCATTTTTTCAAAAAGTATTTATTTATTCATCAATAACTATCTTGTCCCTTTCAAAGTAATCCCCATCAGATATAATACACTTATGCCAGCGTTTTTTTTCAATCGTCGAAACATTTCTGAAATGCGCTTTTTGTTATCGCCAACAGCTCCTGTTTCGATTTTTCTTTTATCTCCTCAATCGCAGCAAAACGCTTTCCTTTCATCGGTGTCTTCAGTTTTGGGAAGAGGAAAAGTCAGCGGGGGCCAAGTCCGGTGAATATGATGGTTGAGGCATGATTGCGGTTTTGTTTATGGCCAAAAACTCACGCACAAGCATCGATGTGTGAGCTGGTGCGTTATCATGATGCAAAATCCATGATTGGTTTTTCCACAATTCTGTGCGTTTCTGACGAATTGTTTCGCGCAAATGGCGCAAATCTTCACCGTAATATTTCTTATTGACCATACGACCGTGTGGCAAGAATTCATGATGCACCACGCCATTGTAATCGAAGAAAACTGTGAACAAAACTTTCACATTTGACCGAACTTGACGTGCTTTTTTCGGTCTTGGCTTTTCTGGACGCTTCCATTGGGATGATTGGGCTTTGGTTTCAATGTCGTAGCCATACACCCATGATTCGTTACCAGTTATGATCTTTTTGGAGAAACCTAGATCGTCGTTGGCGACGTTCAACAGCTCCTGAGCGTTGTCCATGCACCGTTGTTTTGCCCAAAATTTAGCAATTTTGGAACAATCTTCGCTGCCACACGTTTCATGCCTAAAACATCCGTAAAAATTGCTTGGCATAAGCCGAACGATATGCATCTCTAATAGTGATTCGACGATTATCCAAAATCATTTTCTTCACTGCTTCAATGTTTTCATCGGTTTGTTGATGTGCTCGGGCGACCAGGGCGAGCATCGTCATTGACATCTTCTCGGCCTTCTTTAAACCGGTTATATCACAATTGAACTTGTGTTGTGCTCATAGTAGACTCGCCAAACGTCACAGGCAACATTTCAAATGTCCTTGCACATTTAATTTCGTTTTTTACACAAAACTTAATGCAGTTTCTTAGATCGATCATTTTTTTGAATTTTTTTTTCATTCATTTTTCTTTATTGAATCTTTCTTTTGAAATTTACAATAAGTAGGATTGAAATTTTTTCGAATAGTAAAAAGTCGAAGAAAGAAAATACGACAAACCTTTTTATCTGTCAAAAACAAACTGACAATCCAAAATGGCTGATATTGTCAACATATATATCAGACATGTGTACCAACATAACAGAAAAAAAAATGCGAAAATCGAACATCAGTAGCTCACGAAATTAAAAGAAAAAAAATCCGTTTTTTTATCACACCTCGTATTGCTTAAATGGGAAGGGAATGTTGTTGAAAATGTCTTTTATTGTGTCACAAATATATGGTTTTGCCAAGCTTCGAATCGTTTTTTTTTTTTTTTTCAAAAATATCCACCTCAGTCTACTTTAATTTATGGTTTTAATAAAGCTTCCTTGTTTTTGAATATTTCCCAAAATGTTAAATACTATTCCGACCTCATATTGAAGCTATCACTCAGATCCTTTCCTAAAAGACAATGAATGAAAACGCAAAATGGAAATAAATATTTTATTCTATTGTGGCGCGATTTCGCTTTTACGTATGTAAGCAAACGCTTCAAACGTATTGACATTGCACGCTGCCATATTTACATGTACTCGCCCGTACATCTGGGTGTTTGTGTTCATTTTAAGCAAATATTGATTTAAGAATGCTTTCTTTTTTGTGCATTTTGCTTTAGTTTTGCTAACAACGGAATGTAAATATTTTGAATGTGTAGGAAGGAAGGCTCTGGTGAACTCCAAGTGCACCGACAAACGGACAAAAAGACATTCATACTATTGCTGCCCTAGCAGTAAAGTTGAAAACCAACACAGCTGTTTAAATTAATTATGGTATGAAATTTAAAAAAAAAAAAAAACAGTAACGAACTCTAAATGAATATTATATTTCATAGTACAGCAAGTATTTCTTTGCAATTTTGTTGTTTTTTTTTTTTTGCTTTTTCCTTCAGCCATTATAAATAATTATTTTCAACTGTGTTTTATTTTTTTTTATTTCTTCTCCGTTTTTGCTGCATCCACATAATAACCTGCTTGGGTTTTACTCGTTTTAAAGTGTTTTCACCTTGGGCATTTAATGGCTTAAAGAGGTGCGATGGCAGCACAAGAAAAATATCTTTTGCGAGTCGTTGAGTATAATTTTGCATTCATTTCTCATAGTTAACCTTATTCTGCTACTTAAAAGGTAAAATCTGTCGAATGCGATGAAGAATGGGAGAAGAAAGTGTTTAATTCGTATAATTTATAATGCGTTTTAAAGGTGAATTTAATTGCAGTCCTCCCAAGAATAATTAAGATAACCAAAGTTTAAGAAATTCGCTTTGCCACTTAAGTGGTTACTTTATAATGTATATTAAAGCAATTTATATAATGTTATCTTAGATTCACCGATATTGTGTTTTAATTACGGTCATGTGAAAATAGCGCATGGCGAACAGAAAATACAATAAGCGAAATAATCTAGGTTAATAACTCACTGTCACTTGATTTGACTTGATTATTCTATCACCCAGAGTTTTTTCCAGAAATTCAGAAAACTTGTGTTGTGTGATGTCGTGACAAAGGTAAGGTATTCAACTTTGTTTATTCATTAAATACATATTTAGATTTATTTAAGCGGAATATACACATCTGTCTGCCCTTTTAATAACCCTCTCGGCATGAATCCTATTGTTTGCCATATCTCAGACAAAAAAGAAACGTGTCTCTTTAAAATTTAATAAGCTTATGATCACATTTTTATATTCAATTAATATACTCGTACATTTTGCAAAATTAAGTCGAATAGCAAATAAATGAATAACACCAATCAACAATCATTCTTAACTACATTTTGGACTACATTTTGTAGTTCATGAAAATTAGATTAATTTTTATTTTTATGGAAGATTTTATTTTAATTTCTCTTGTCTTACTGAACAATGCAATATATTAGAGAATTATAGAAATTTTTGAAATTCTATTGATAAACTCGGTAGAGTTCATATCTGTATACCAGCAAAAAAATTGGAAGTCATTGGAATGAAAGTCACTGCATATTTAGAACTTTCGGCGAAGCACTCTCATAACAACCCATATTTAGTACTTTTAAAAGAATTATATTTTCAATGCAAACTCAGTCAAAGTTTTCAAAGTCAATGCATACTTAGTACTTTCAGCGAAGCACTCTCATAACAACTGCAAAACCAAAGAGAGTTTGTACTTTTTAAGAATCAGGGAAAGAAGTACATATTAAGTACTTTTAAAAGAAGTATATTTTCAATGCCTTCAAAAATGTTTGATTCCTAAATAGCTCTTTGGGGATACATACGAGGTGGGATAAAAAAAAGGTTTTTTTTTCAAATTTCGTGAGTTACCAATATTTGTCTGTTTCTGTTATGTTGGTACACATGTCTGTTATACATGTTAACAAAATCAGCTTATTTGGATTGTGAGTTTGTTTTTGACAGATAAAAAGGTCAGTCCCGTTTAGGTGTGCTCCTCGATTCTTTACTATTCGAAAAAATGATCGATCAAAGAAACTGCATTAAGTTTTGTATAAAAAATGAAATTACATGTGCAAAGACATTTGAAATGTTGACTGTGGCGTTTGGCGAGTCTACTATGAGCAGAACATAAGTTCAATTGTGGTATAACCGGTTCATGGAATGCCGAGAAGATGCGAAGTGTCGTCATTCGCTCTGGACGCCTCAGCACGTCAACAACCGATGAAAACACTGAACCAGTGAAGAAAATGATTTTGGATAATCGTCGAATCACTTTTAGAGAGGTTGCTGATGACGTAGGCATATCGTTGGACTCATGCCAAGCAATTTTTGCGGATGTTTTAGGCATGAAACGTGCGGCGGCGAAGATTGTTCCAAAATTGATAAATTTTGAGCAAAAACAACGCCGCATGGACATCGCTCAGGAGCTGTTGAACGTTGTCAACGACGATCCAGATTTCCTCAAAAAGATCATAACTGGTGACGAATCATGGGTGAATGGCTATGACATTGAAACCAAAGCCCAATCATCCCAATGGAAGCGTGCGTCCAAGACCAAAAAAAGCACGTCAAGTTCGGTCAAATGTGAAGGTTGTGCTCGCAGTTTTCTTCGATTGCAATGGCGTGGTGCATCATGAATTCTTGCCACAAGGGCGTACGGTCAATAAGGAATACTACCTTGAAGTTATGCGCCGTTTGCGCGAAGCAATATGTCAGAAATGCGTAGAATTGTGGAAAAACCAATCATGGATTGTGCACGATGATAACGCACCAGCTCACACATCGATGCTTGTGCGTGAGTTTTTGACCAAATACAAAACCGCAATCATGCCTCAACCACCGTATTTACCGGACTTGACCCTCTCTGACTTTTTCCTCTTCCCGAAACTGAAGACACCGATGAAAGGAAAGGGTTTTGCTATGATTGAAGAGGTAAAAGAAAAATCGAAACAGGAGCTGTTGGCGATAACAAAAAGTGCGTTTCAGAAGTGTTTCGAGGATTAGAAAAAACGCTGGCTTTGGCTTTGGTTGAGGGAGAATTCTTCATGTAGGCATAGTGTGCAAAAAAGTCGATAGGGGGCGTACACCAATAGAACGTAAAGAAATCGGTGTTCTGGAAATGTCCTAAACACTTGGATAGCTAATTTTCAAAATGTATGGTCTTAGCTATTCCCTTCAGTTATTTTGGTTCTCGTACGGCATTTTAGTCGTGCACTGTGCACCTATATCCTGGAAATTAATAAATCAGCAGTTTTTTATATTTCGTTGCATTTAAGTATGTTAGTTTACTGAATTATACGAAGTCTGAAGAGGTTTCTTTGTTTTTTCTTCTAAATTTGTTTCCTTTGTGCCTGCAACCGATAAAATCGTAATTATTAAATATATTTCTATGGTTTCGTCTTAAGAGAGCTGCGCTGATTTTAAAAGAGCTCTGTAATCAAAATGTGTTTTATCTCTTTACTAGTTAAAATTTATTTGAAATTTGACGTTTGGAATTAAGCTTTCAACATTTGTCGGATTTTTAAGGGGTTTATTTATTTAACTTTTCATATTTCGATTGAGAAAGAAATGGGCGTGTCAAAACCAAAATTGATTAAAAAAATTCCTCAAAACGCCTCACACGTTTGTTGGAATATGAGCAAGAACGAATCAAGTTTAATATTTCTCTTAATTTTTTACCCACAACTAATTGAAATGCCCTGGAGCTCTGATTTTATTTGTTTAAAATTTTACTCAACTATACGATAGCATAGTCAATTTACACAATATAAATACTGTTTCCAAACAAGAACTAAGTGAAGATTTTTCCCTGCAGAAAAAAAACTTGAATATTCAATTGCCATCTGACATTTTGAATTCATCTGCCACTAATTTTACAGCAAAAACTTTATGAATTTTAAATATTCGCAAAATGAACATTAAAAAAACGCACACAAAAATTTATTCCAAAAAATAAAACAAAAACAACAACAACTATAAAGCTCGACGAAAAGAGTCATTACACTTAGAGCGGTCATTGTGCCACATTTATTTGCTATTTTGTAGCCATTGTTGGCGTTTTTTGTGAGTTGTTGTAGTATCGTTTTTTTTTCTTTATACTCGCTAATTTGTTATTTGAAACGCTATCTCTAGCCGACTTTACCGGCATAACCAACATCATCATCGACAACAACAACATTATCATCATCATCATCATCACCACCGACATCATCATGATAGCCATCGCGTTCATCATCATATATTATTCACATGAAATGTGAATAGACCATAGATTTTGAATTTCAAATATGGCATTAAGCAGCGTGAAGAGCCGGTGTAACATTAGGCGGCAATGAATAGCTAAAATAACACATGTGATCCGAAAAATTTACGTACATATGTTTTTATACGTGTACGTATATCTGTCGGTATGTAATATTGTAAACTCTAACCGAAAATGTGAATGCCCATTATGTTTATCGAGGCTTAAAAATGTGCAAAACGCTTTAAGTATTAAAGGCAATAAGCGCAAAATTGCTATAAAATTGAAAGAAAGCTTCGTAACTGTTTAGAGATATTTTTGTGTACAAATCATTTGCTGACTAAGCTCACATGACTAAGTGTTAAGTGTTGAAGACTGTAAATGAAAATTTGCAAAAAGGAAAAAAATTCGCATATTTAAAATTAAAAAGAAAAATAACAGCAATCTCACGCTAGTGGAAATTACAGAAGCCAGTCGGGTATTTTTTGAGCAACCAATGTTGACCAATCAGTGAAGCGAAACCTGCCAATCATTATGATCACCCAACAACACCATTGTCTACTTCTCTGCTTTTACATCATAAAGAATTTTATAAGAAATTCAAACAATTTTTTTTGAATTTGCCAGTCAGCTCATGACTTGCGTGTTGTTCTCCTCTTCTCCTTGCGTAAAAAATTTAAAAATAATTTAGCCATATTAAGACCGATGGCCATTTAAAATCTCCGTTGGTGGAAAGCAAATTTCGGTGTTCGAGACATTAACATAAAATTGCATTATGATGATTTTAACGGCGAAATAAATAACTACAATTATCCCCCCACAAAACAAAATCTAGAGTCGATGGAATGTGTTGATATTTCAGAAATAACACAAACAAGTTCATAAGCCATTAATAGAGGGAGTTAAAGTGAAGGCGCGGCAGAAATTTAAAGAGAAAGATTAAGTAATGATATATTGTTGTGACACTGACAACTGTTGACAAGAATAAAATTCAAAAGCAGTAGATTTTAACAAAATTTAGGATTGATTAACGTTTGGAAGTACTGAAAACTTAAATAAGAAGTGAGTGCTATCTTGCCCAAACAGCAGAAGTTGCGAAAAATCGAAAACTACTTTGTCGTACTAGCCGCTTTTTATATTGACAGTTCAGTAAGCAAGCTAAATTATCATGTATTGAGCGCGGCAGGAACTTGAATCGTTGATCATTCAACGACTCATAAGTAATTAATTATTTGGCCCGGTCTATGGCAGTGTTATAGAGTTTGGCTAAAATTAGAATCCTCCGACTCCAATAGCGGAATTTTTGAATCCTCAACTACAACTCAAACTCCAAATATAACGTCAAATAACAAATAAGGAGGAATTTTCCCTCAACCAAATTTGCACCATGACATCTTGACATCTTGAAGGACTTTCAAACATTTGAATCCTAAATTTTCAGACAAATATCGGAACGCCAAATTCTTTGGTCATACATGAAGTTCATAGATAACATTTTTCACCACTGTGCTTAAACGATCCCCCTCCCTCCCTCAACCAAACTTATACCAAGGCATTGGTATATGGAAGAACCTTTAAAAATTTGCATTTCAAAACGCCAAATTCCTCAGCCATATGTTAAGTTCATAAATAACATTTTTGCCCACTGTGCCTAAATGAAAAATTCTCCCTCCATCAATCTTTTACCAGGACATTGGCATCTTGAAGGATCTTTAAAAATTTGCGTCCTTATTTTTAAAGACGAATTTCAAAACGCCAATTCTTTAGTCATACGTTAAGCTCATAGATAACATTTTTGCCCACTGTGCCTAAGCAAAAATTTCTAAATCAACCAAATTTGCACCACGATATCTTGACATCTTGAAGGACTTTCAAACATTTGCATTGTTATTTTTCACACTGATTTCGGAATGCCAAATTCTTCAACCATATCTTAAGTTCATAGATAACTTTTTCGCCACTGTGCATAAGAAGAATTCTCTCTCAACCGAACTTATACCAGCAACTTGGCATATTGAAGGACTTTCAAACATTTGCATTATGATTTTTCAAACAAATATCGACGCCAAATTCTTCGGTCATATATTAAGTTCATAGATAACATTTTCCCCCACTGTGCCTAAACGATCTCCCTCTCTCCCTCAACCAAATTTATACCAAGACATTGGCATATGAAAGGACCTTCAAAAATTTGCATCCACATTTTTCAGAAGAAAGAGCCTCTGCCTTTCATTTGCATTCTATAGTTAGGCTTCCGCTTCCGAACTTCACAATTTGAGAAGCTTTCTGCCAGACTTGTCGACTACTCGAAGTGGTTGTCAAACACATCGAGGTGACCGCTGTTCAAATAATGATAGATGGTTATATGCGGGTTGAAACCCACGATCATGCGAACGAGAGTCATGTGTACTAACTATCGTGACACGGTCGATATTTAAAAAAATCTGTTTTTGAAAAATCTAAAAATGTCCGTAAGCAGTTTTTCCATGTGACCACAGACCGCATAGAAATTTGCCTTAAATTGTTTATTACCGAGTTAAATTATTAAATAGTAAATTATTTATTACCACAACCTTAGGATAGGCGAGACCAGGAGGTTATTGTACCGTTTGTAATAACTAGAAATACATACATTTTGTAAACAAATTACTGGTAATTAATCATCTGAAAAACGATTGTCCAAAAGTCGCAAAGTTGACACAAATGTCCTCTATGCTGACGCGAAGTTTGAGCACCATCTGAAACTTTAATCCCATTTTAATGCTTAGACCTTGCTATTACGTACGAAATACAATGTCATTTAAATGACTACCTCTTGGTTGGTTGCAGTAGATCCTTTTGAGGTAGTTTTTAAAAATAATAAAATACATCCATGTGGCATCTCCAGACCATAATGCTCATTAAACAGCCACTTTTTCCGAATACAATGGCTCTTTCCCAATCTCTTCTGGATTCTCCGAGCGCCATACGCGACAATTTTGCTTGTTGGTGAGTGAGAAATGAGCTTCAACGCTTAAGAAAATTTTGTTCAATTGAACGCCCTCTTTTGAATCACCACTTTCGTAGTAAGTTTTAACTATTTAGAAGCGTTCTTTAATGGTTAACCAACCCATATTCGTAAATGACAAACCCTTCAAATAACATAAATAACACTTCAGATGACTGGTATTTAAAAGCTCACAGCATTGCCAGATTAGCGGCAACCATGTATTATAATTAGAATTTTGTGTGCTAAATCACTGAATGTGTTATAGGAATCTTACTGACTCGACTTTATCAACACCATGGGTCAGGATGCAGTGTATTCAAAAGCGATAGAGTTATGCTGTAAGATTTGGCCATCAATGTCTTCAACTGAAGTTAACGTCGATAAAGAATTTCCTCCTCTTGATTAAAAATTATCATTAAACTCGAGGAAAATGGCTGCTGAACTTTCTGCGCCTCACGAATTAATTCGCATCATTTTACACGATTGTTTGCGTATGAAATTTATTGCCAGTCGATAAGATTCGAAAGACCTGAATTTTTTTCAAAGATTCAGTCAAGTAAATATTACTGAAGACATGCTAGAATGAGTCCATTCAGACCCAAAATGTATAAAACGTGTTCTAACTCTTGATGGGACATGAGCTTACAAGTTTAGCTGCAGAATGGCGACTTCCAACTGAGCCGAAGCCGAAAATGAACCTTAAAGTCAATTAAAAGTCAGGATAATGTTGACTGTTTAGGTCAGATGATAAATTATGCGGCATTCGAAAAAGCAAACTGATTAAAAAAAACAAAAAAAACAGATTTATGAAAAGAAAACTCACAGATTTTGCACGACTATAACTATGACATCTCACAAAGCTATAAATGTTAACGAATTTCTAGCCAAAATTTCAACAAATGTCATCGGACAACCACCGTTTCCAGCTGACATTTTTCTTTCTTCAAAATTTAATTCACTGCTTCGACGCGACCGTTTTTAGTCACAACAAACCATAAAGGAGAATTCGAAGCGGGAACTGCCATTTTATAAGGAAAATGTATTTGAAAACTAATTTTACTGATTTTGGTTTATTCGCTGGCATAAGTTTATTATTTCGGAAAGGACGTACTTTTAAGACTATACAAAAAATTTGAATGAATAACAAATATTTTGTGCTGTATAGATGAATTTCCGGTACTTTTTTTTTACCAGAATCTATGATTTATTGAGTCTCAGATGAGTCGAGTTGGAAGCAGATTGAAAAAAAGGTTCTATAGTAAGTTTAATGAGAAGGGCATTATATAAAAAGTGGCACAAAGTAATTGCTTAATTTCACTACTCTACACTTCTTTCTTTACAACTTTACGTCTACATCTCACAGGGGTTGGTAGTCCTCGTTGAAGAAGAAGAATTTTAAAACAAATTGTATTTATATACAGAATTAATATGTGTTGTCCGCAAATGGAAACGTAAGTCTATATTCTAATAGAGTGATTATTCAAGTTGAATTTGTGTGTTGCCCCAACATTGGCTAGCATGTTCTACAGATATTAACCCAGTTAATCACATTCCATAGGTAACAGGGGCAGTCAGTTATTCTTTTCATGCTTCTCATAATAAATTTAATCTAAACACAAATAAGTGAGAATGTTTAATCGTTTCTTAAGAAATTTATAAGAAACTTTGCGAAATGTGAAAAAATTCTATTTATCCTTTGTCCTTGCGAGTTTTAATACATATTTTCCGATGTTTTTTGTTCATAACGCTATACTTACATCATAACCAAACTGAAAATATACAATTTAGATAGCAGTGGGTTTAGGAGATTTTTAATATCTGCATAGAAATTACCGAAAAGCTTCTTGGCAATATTTAATAATCTCTTCAATTATGCGAAATTTGTTAAGACCTTCCCAAATCTAAACATTTGCGCCGCATTTGAGATTACTGTTTTTGGTAGTAAAGCGATTTTGCTGAATTTCTTATATTAAATATTTCAGCATACAAATTTGTAATATTTTTGTTCACATAAACAATAATAAAGGGTGGCGCATGAGTCGTGCTACTGTCAACTATCACTGTTGTTAATAGATATTGAAGGAGTTTTTTTCTTAACAAGGACTGTGCCGAAGACGCATCCTTTTCAACAGCATTTGATTCCAGCAAAATGGTGCAACTTCATATATAGCCAGACCGTCTATAGCGGATTTTCAACGAAAATTCACAAACAAATTAATATCCAGAAACTCCGCCTTCTGCTGGCCCCCAAGCAAGAGGGATACAAAACGAAACCAGAAAATTTGACCGAATAAAAAGAGTCCATTAAAATAATCAAATCAACAAATCAGACCACAATGAATAATTTTCTGACCAGGTGTCATATATGCGTGAATGACCATAGAAGTCATTTACGATCTATCATCTTCAAAACCAATTAGTTTTATAAAATAATATTGAATTTTTCACAAAAAAAAAAAAAAAACATTGATTAAAAAAGTTATTTGAATTTCTTGTTGTATTGGAATTAGTGCACCGCCCTGTATTTTAATGACAATACGAGGTGTGTTCTAAATATAAGGTGAATTTTCAAATTTCGCGGGCTACGTACATTTGACTTTCGATTATTATTTATGTTGGTACATTCGTCTTGAAGATGTATTGATGGATTTATCCATATAGCATGTTTAGTTTGTTTGTAAGAGGCATAAAAAAGACAAGCGTTTCGCGTGTTCGGCGATTTTCTGCTATCGAAGAAATGGATTAAAGAAGTTGCATCAAATTTTGTGTAAAAGGTGGAATTAAGTGCTCAAAAACGGTGAGAGTATCCTGAGTCCAAAAAAATTTTTACAAGTGGTACAAGCTTCTCACAGAAGGTCGAGAAGATGTGAATGACGACGCTCGCTCTGGACGCCCCAGCATATCAACAACCGATGAAATTGTTGAGAAAGTGAATAAAATTGTTATGAAGAATCGTCGAATCACAATTAAAGAAGTTGCTGAGAACCGGCATATCGGTTGGCTCATGCCATGCAATCATTTTGGAAATTTTGGGCATAAAGTGAATGGCAGCGAAGTTCGTTCCAAAATTTCTGAATTTTGACCAAAAATAACGTCGCATGAGCAACGCTTGGGAATTGTTGAATGACATCAATGATGATCCAGATTTGCTTAAAAGGGTCGTAACTGGTGACGAACCGTGGGAATATGGTTATGACACCGAAACCGAAGTCCAATCGTCCCAGTGGAAGAGTCCAGGAGAGTCCAAGAACAAAAATAGCACGTCAAGTTCGATCAAATGTCAAGGTTTTACTCAATGTTTTCTTCGATTGCCATGGCGTAATGCATTAGGAGTTCTTATCACAAAATCGTACGGTAAATAAGAAGTATTACCTTGAAGTTATGCGCCGTTTGCGTGAAGTAATACGAAAAAAACGGCCGGAATTGTCAAAAGAAATTCATGGCTTTTACATCATGATAATACACCTGCTCACTCATCTTTGTGAGAGATTATTTGGCCAAAAGCAACACCGTTGTCATGCCTCAGCCACCGTATTCACCAGATTTGGATTTGGCCTGCGACTTTTTCCTGTTCCCAAGATTGAAGACACCCAATGAAGGATGGCGTTTTCCGACGATTGATGGGATAAAAACCGAAGCGCTGAGAGGGCTCAAGGACATACCAAAAGTGCATATCAGAACTGCTTCGAGGATTGGGAAAAACGCTGTCTTAAGTGTATTATATCTAAGGGGGAGTACTTTGAAGGAGACAAAATGGAAATTGATGAACAAATAAATATTTTTTGAGAGTAATGAAAATTCACCTTATTTTCTTAACACACCTCATACATCATTGAAAACCTATATCTTTTCATTTTTTCGCTAAAGCTCTTAAACCTTAAAAAGACTGACAATAATTAATTTGAAACCACACTCGCAGCAAATACGACTACGCACAAATTGTTATTATTCACAAATAATTTATTTTGCGGCACACAATTCCCCACAAATCATTTAATTTAAACACAGTCCAGCCAACAATGGAGTTCAAAGAGAACTTTTCTTGTTGACAGTTGTTTAGCGGTTGGTTGGCTAATAGGATTTCGCCGGTGTATTTTTTGTTTATAATATATTTGGGAAACAAAAATGGTTTCAGTCTTTCAATACCCTAATTTATACCTTGTCATTGTGATATTATAAAGTTTTGTTTTCTTTTTACACAAAATCATTGTGCTGTGATCTGCACAAAAGTAAACATTTTGCCATCATTGAAAAATGATTGGTGTGGGCAAAATGGAGGTTCTGTATTTTTAAAACCTCATGGCGCTAAATTAAAACTGTATAAACAATGTGCAAATCCCAATTTGGGGGAAAAATCATTATAAGATTTTAAATATTTAAAAATGGTCAAATGCAAAATTGTAAAACAGCATCCACCCTACTCTCAGATGGTTAGTACACGCAACAATCGTTCGCAAGATCGCGGGTTCTATTCGGCTTACAGCCATGTTTACAGGAATTCGTATAAGCCCACAGAATATTCGTATGAGAAGCTCTCTCATATCGCGTTCGTTGGATGCAGGAGAATTTGTTTTACTCTAAAAGATTTTGTATGCAGCCTTTATATCGTAAGGTCTAAAATGTTTTCGTCTTGGATTAATCAATATATGGAGCAAATGGAGCCGAAAACGCACTTGTGGAGTAAAAGTGCCCATAAGCTAATTTTTTGTACTATTCGTGTAAAAGCTTCTAGTGATTGATTAAGGGTCAGGGCAACAACGGTACCAGTAATGCGAGAAAAGTAAAGAACGTTTTATATTCCACATGTAACTAGTCAGACACTTTTCTGTAAGAAAAATGCTCAAGAAGGTATTCTTTGTAGTATGTGAGTGTAATTTCTCTAAGTATATATTCTTGAAAGATCAACAAAACCACTCCCAGAACATTCAAGTATGATATATGTAATGTCTTTCCCTCTTTATCTTTAAATAGGACTTTTCTAGAATTATGTTCACGACAGTAAGTTATGTTTGTTCCTCTCACTCTCATTATATAGTCTATCGTTATCTCCTTTTCACTTGTTATGTAAATAAAAACATTCTAGAATTAAGTGTATGAAATACAACACCGTTCTGTAAATATGTTTGTAAATATGTGTTCTCTCTGAAATATTGTAGCATTTTCTAGAATAAGTAATTTTAGTATAAATAGAGCAACTTTGTACGTCTTTGGGGATTAATAAAATGGACATTGATGTGGAATACGTTCCAAGATACCAAATTTTGCATAAGCATATTGTTTCATAAGCAAATCCATCCACCGTCCATATTCCTGTAAGACTATTTTCTGTAAAAAAAAGGAAACCATTTTTTATGAAAAAAAATATATATACATCATATCATTATAAAGGCAATTTTTTATAAGAAAATGTATTTAAAATATATTTTTAAAATGTATATAAACATTTTCTGTAAGAAAAGAATCTATGCAACCATTCCTAAAAAAAAAAAAAAATAAATAAATAAATAAACATGAACATACTTTTCTATAAGAAAAGTGTTTATGAAGACGTTTTCTACCTGTAGAAACATATATGAATATATATAAATATTTTCCTTAAAAAACTAAACCATGGAAGTATTCGAAGAAAAGTAAAGATTAACACAATTTTCTATAACAAAAGTATTTATGAAGACTAGTGCCTGCGGAAACTGCTTCTGCGAATACATTTTCTTGCCAGAAATGTAATCACAAATAACTTTTCTACAATGGTGTGCACTTTTCTGTGAGAAATTTTTTCATAAACACCATTTATTATAAGGACAGAAAAACATTTTTCTGTAAGAAAAGTTTTCACAATGGAAGCTGTAAAACACTTACAAGAAAACTAACCGAGAACGCACTTTTCTCTGAAATGAGTGGTCATGACTGATTACGAAAATTATGTTATGTGAGTGTAAATTACTTATCTACATAATAAAGTTAGCTTCATTGTTTTTCTTAGAGATACAGGATTGTTTTCAATAAGAAATCTATCGTTCAAGACATTTTTCTAAAGAGCTGTACACATGAAGAAACTTAATATCAGAAAAGTATGCAAACAAAATTTGTATGAATAAGCTTTTCTGCGATAAAAGTACTTAGGAAGGCACTTCAAGCCTAAGAATAGTTTTCATAACTTTCGTACTCAAGGCAACTAAAAATCCAATCTTTATATCACATTAAAAGTTTTCATTAAGACATTTTCTACACAGAAAGTTCTATAAATGAAGACGCTCTTCCATATGAAAACTGTCCCGAAATCCTATGGAAAGGTATTTGGAAAACCACTACTTTCTATGTGTTGATAATGTCACTTTTCAGGATATTTAGTTATTTAAAAAACACAAAAAGTACTTTCCTGTAAGAAAAGTGCACAAAGGCTCCTTACTTCAGGAAAAGTGTATACGGAGACGCTTCTTTTTACGTACGTGGGGCGCCACCTAAGTTATTTTCTAATTAAAATGTATCCGTAAAGGCACTTCACTATTTAAAAAGGGTGTATGAGAGGTTTCTTGTATGAAAAAGAGTCTTAGAATATGAATTTTTTACAAAAATAAGAAAAAATGCTTAGAAAGATACTTGTGTATACGAAAGGTATAAACAGAAATAATTTAAAAAAACATAGTTTTTAAAACATGAAGTATAGATGGTGCCAGTAGTTCGAAAAAAAAGTTGATTTGGTAAAAAATGACAACGTTATATACCATATATTTTAGGTTTCAAGACGCCACTTTGTTTAGTATCCTTACTTGAGCCATCAAAAATAAACGATCTCAGTGTAATCATAGAAGAAAAGGGCCAACGTTATGTAATTCAATATTTCCATTTGAAAGATCTCAGTCCAACCAATATTAAAGCCGAGTTAGATTCTATTCTGGAGGATTCTTCGTCTTTGCTTACGACTGTGAAATATTGGGTAGCAAAGTTTAAACGAGGTCGTACGAGCTGCCAAGACAAACACCGTAGTGGTCGACCAATTGTCTTGTCCTATCCAGACACAGTTAAGAAAATCCACAAAATGGTATTGGATGAACGTCGGCTACAGGTGCGTAAGCTGTCTGACATAACAGGCATTTCAAAAAGTGCTATACATCGTACATTGACCGAAGATTTGAAGAAAGCTGTGCGCAAAATGAGTGCCGCGCTTGCTTTCAATGGAAGAAAAACAGCGTCGTGAAGATGTTCAGTAGAGTGTTTGGCGATGTTTTACAGCAAAAAAGCCACATTTTTTAATCGATTTATAACCATGGATGAGACATGGGTTCATCACTTCACACCTGAAACGAAGGAGTAGTCAAAGCATTGGACTGGAATGGAAGAATCGTGTCCAAGAAAGGCGAAGACGGTTCAATCTGCAGGCAAGGACATGGCGTCTGTTTTTTGGGATACACATGGGATTATTTTTATTGATTATCTTGAGAAACGAAAAACCATCAACGTTGAATATTATCCTAAATTGGGGGAAAAAAAGTGTCGTTTCATCAGGACAGTGCTCCAGTTCACACATCGACTTTAATGATGAATGAATTAAAGTTCGAACTGCTTCATCATGCAACTTATTCGCCAGATTTAGCCCCTTCGGACTATTTTCTATTTCTGAACTTGAAAAAATTACTCGGTGATTAAAGATTTACCAACAGTGAAGAATTAGAGTCTGACGTTGATTATTATTTTAAGGAGCTTGAAAGTTCTTGCTATAATATAATATTTACTATATACAGAAGCTATTGAATACCGCAGGAAAAAGTGTATCGTGACTATGTTCAAAAATAAAGAAAATTTTTCCAAAAATTTTTGTGTATTATTTGTTAGGCTAGTTTTGACACCGCCCTTATATACTGGCAATGCCACATTCCATCACGAAGAGAGTGTATGAAGGCTTTTTTCTCTCATTAGAGGCGTCATATACTTTTCTATTCAATTTGTGTGAAAGATTTTGAAAAGCAAAAGGTGTCTATGAACAGAATAATCTCAATGAAAGACACTCTATATGAAAGCTGCCTTCAAAATTCTATATGCAAATTTATATAATCAGTTTTTCATATTACTTTATATTTTTTTGAAATACAGTTTTCCATAAAAATGATGCGTTAGTTTTTATGATTATACTGCTTAAAGTCAAAAACATGTATAGGAAGATACACTTTACTATTAATAATTTTCAAGAAAAATAAAATCTTTAGTCCAAATAGTGTTTCTTAAAGGCATTTTCTATATGAAAATGGTATCCTTAGATAGGAAAATTGTACCCGACTGCACTCGTTTGTATAAAAAGAGCGTAAAAAGTACTCTTTTCAAAGACTCTTAGGAAGTTATTGTAACAGATCTCCTCTACAAAGGAGCTCATTAAAAGGCATATTTCTTTATAGAGAAATTTTCTCTAAGAGAAATGATTATATACAAAACGTGACTGTAAGGAACCTTTTCTGCTTGAAAAGTATTGGCGAAAAAAGTTACTTTTTTATGTGGAAAATCATTCACTTGTAATTTTTACATCATCATTCTATGCAAGGAATATCTGAGAAGATGCTGTATATGAAGGATTGGGTAAGCGGGTGTTTCCTAAGATGCTTTTTACCACTTACCCCTGAAACGCAAAGCCTCCCTACCCAATCCTGTAATTAAGCAGGCAAAGGATGATGCTTTGCGTAAAAAACAAAGTAGTGTGGCCTTGTGCCAGGCGCCCTAGGAACAGGTGGATTATGTCTTGGGATCCACCTATAATATGACAT